>QANU01060502.1:243940-265209 GCA_003254905.1 Nissolia schottii | reverse complement strand
AGAATAAGAACTCCATGGAACTTGGAATAGATTATAGGTACATGTAGTTGTGAGACTTGTTTACAAAAACTTTAGGTAAAATAGCCATCCTCTTCCAATAGTAGAAGCACATTCATTCAAGTTAAAAATTTAAGTTGAATTGGAAATGCTTGTGGAAGATACTGCAGCATTAATAAATGATACAAATGGAATCCAAAATTTACAACCCATGTCATAAATGGTAAAACAATAGCATGAGCTTTTATAGAACCCACTTCACCAAAACTTTAGAGAATTTGATATCTGACATAAAATGACATTTCTTACTAGCTTCCAAATCTCCTATCTCCTATCAAATGTATTAGAGAGGACCAATCCCTCTAATTGGTAGAGTTATGCATACCTAATGACTTGAACTTGATTTTCTATAATCAAATTTTCGGAAGTGTCAACAAAACCGTCGTAGACCTTCAAAAGCTCCATAAACTTTTCCCATCCCCCAGTCATGCTCCTCCTTCCAAAATCAGTGCAATGTATCTAGAAAACTCAAGTAAANTGTGAGACTTGTTTACAAAAACTTTAGGTAAAATAGCCATCCTCTTCCAATAGTAGAAGCACATTCATTCAAGTTAAAAATTTAGGTTGAATTGGAAATGCTTGTGGAAGATACTGCAGCATTACTAAATGATACAAATGGAATCCAAAATTTACAACCCATGTCATAAATGGTAAAACAATAGCATGAGCTTTTATAGAACCCACTTCACCAAAAAAGAAGAAAGTAAAGTCAATTACTATGGGACCGAGGAAAGCTAGTATAATTAACAATCACCAACAAAATCTGAAAAGTCCAAGAATCTGACCTGGAAGAAGTTTGTCATGAATGGCAACACAAAGAAACAAAGAGAGATGATTGCAGACATCACAACCTTGTGGATAAATTAAAATATACCTGCCACAAACCACATCATGATGAGATCAAAAACTAAACTAATATGCTAAATACAGCAACAACAAGCTTCAAGTCATAAGAACTATATCAACAAATCATATTGGGATTGTGATGCAATAGGAGTAAATAACTGGAATAGGAAGAATAACTGGCTGCCAGACATTGGGATTCTCAACAGCCAGCAGCTTGGGGTCTTTAAAATAGAACCACTTAATATATTAATTTACTAGGAAGGATATGTGTGAGTAGTTAATTTATATGGAAAACAAATGCAGAACAGTACAGTTTTCATTCACTATGTTAACACCTTCCACTAGTGAGGCATGTGTTTTTTAGGTGCTTCTCATCTAACCGGTTAAAATCCATAATGCCTTAAGGCAGTTCTTTCCTTTGACCACCTAGGAGGTGTAAATTAAAATGATGTAGAAAAGCTTCAATAGTTAAGCTCAAAAGCACACCAAAATAAGTTTATCCAAAGCCTCAAACCACTTGTAGCCGCCAACCTCAAACACATTACTGCGAAGTTCCCTTTTGGTAATCTGAGAAAATTTTTCTTTCTTCCATGTATAGGCTTCGGTCCTATAAAGAAGGGATAAAAAGATTAGAGTTTGATCAAAATGTTTATGGAAAATGTATATTTTAACAATTACAAATTCCCAACCATCATCATCGCCATCAGTGTCCCAATAAGGGGGTGAAGTTGATGTGATTCCATTCTCCAACTGCTTAGAAGACCACCATTCCGCCAACGCTTCCCGAGATTGACAATGCTGCCCACTTGACATTCCCTCTACAGACTTTCCCACTCCAGGCTCCTCACTCGAAATCCCAGCCATTCCCTAATCAAGCACTATTTCACTAACACTCCTGTTATAACACGTGCAAGATATAAGCACACAAACTAAGTACGAAAATTAGGTCCTCAAACTCCAAATCACATTAAAACACAGTGAACCATTCAAACAACATTTTGACAGAAATAAATCATACATCCAAACCAATCCCTTTCAACTACATCATAGAAAACACTGCTATATAAATAACGATCGAAAAAACAAAGTTAACTTGTACCATTTTCAAGTTTGAATTTCTGCATAAAAATAGGTACAGAAGAAGCAACGCACAAAGTCAACTTCCATTTCCTCACAATGTCACGAGTCGGACAAACAGAATATGGTCTTCCCTTAGCTTCTCGTGCAGTTGGATATACACAAAAGGAAATGAGAAGCATTGCAGAGGTGCTCATCCAATAGTTAGTTTAGATAACTCAAATTAATTTCTACAATTTCATAGTCACCATAAAAAATAAAATTCAATTATTATATAACTAAGTACTACAACAAACAGAGCCCCACTCTGGCTTACGGATAGAAGCACTCAACAACAACCATCAAAAACCAAGTCTTTTCTCACTAGGTGCATGATGCCAAATGGATAGGATAGAAGCATTCAGGAAAAAAGTATTTTGCTTTCCCTATGCACAAATTCAACATTAAGCATATAGCACATGGAAATTTTCACTATGAACTTGTATTTGTCATTTGCCATAAAACCGAACAAGAAAACACATGCACTTCACGATATCAATTGAAACTAAAGAAGAAAGACTAGATGAAAAAAGAATTGGTAGATAATGCTGAAGAGAGAAACTTGAAAGCTATCCTTGATGACTTTAGTATTTGTTGTAGTATCAAACTAGGAAATGATTAAATGGTATAGGAACACAGAATAGACCCCAAAAAATATCAAGAAGAAAAACGGGATTTTGAAACCTTTTATGCAGTCCAAGAAGATCCTTGGGAATGGAACTAGATCTATTACTTGCCACTGTGATCTAGATAATAAAAGAAAAACTCATTATAGGAAAAAGGTGAACTTTAGTGTATGAAGAGGATTGATGATAAACTTGACTTCAACTCTTTACAAGACCATCTTCGGCTAGGTGCCCAAGTCGTTGACATTTCCAAACACAAAGTCATAAACAAAAGCAAATAAAAAAAAAAGATGAAAAATATATATGTACGGCGGGAGGAACGTTTCCTGTGGCGGAGAAGAACGCCGAGAACAAAAGAATCAACGCGAAATAAAGTAATTAGAAAACGGCGTCGCATCAGACGGATCCAAATTAGGGCACACAAACCTGTAATCGAAGGAGTTCTCCGCCTGGCCTCCGTAATTTACAAACCCGAACCCCGCATTCCTCTCCGTGTCGTTCTGACCCAAATTGGCGAAAGAACTCCGCAACCTCATGTTTCTTGACCCATCCGAAGTTCCCCACGAAGATTTTCCCCGGTTCCCGGCGCCTGCGAGTCGGCCGTTTCGTTGCCGTCTGGTTCCGCTTCGGGAGGCTGAGTAGGAAGAGGAACAGGAGGAGGGGGAGAGAATTTGCTTGTGAGCCACAGCCTGTCTGTCAGAGAACGGGAGAAACTGAAGGGGTTCGATGGGGGTTTGGGGTGTGAGGTAGGCGGGTTTGTTTTGAGGGGCTTGGAGTTCTGAGATTTTAGAGAGAGAGAGAGAGAGAGAGAGAGAGAGGGACAGAGAGAGGTGAAGAGCGCTCTTTCATGTATATGTATAACTAATCCCTGGAACACAGAGGCAAAGGAAGATGCCATAGGCTGAGAAATGGGAATTGAATGTACAGAACTATGTTATTACACTGACGGTTAGCCTTGTATACAAATGGGGATCTCTAACTAACTAACTAAATATATTAGTTACTAACAGAAACTACAACTGATTCCGAAATAAGTTGGGTAGTTAGAAGGGATTTGATTCCATATGTTGCAGCTCTATCGTGGTCTTCATCTGTGTGGTCAATAGTGTAAGTTGCGGCTGCTGTTTGAGCTGTTTGGGTTTAATGTGTGGTTTAATGAACAATTGGACCACACAGAAAGATTCTATAGTCTTTACCACTATATAAGCTTAATAAGAAAACAAAATTTTTAATTATGATGTCCTTAGTTACACGTCCTTTCAGGTTAATTAACACGAATAGGATAACCTTGTATATAAATAAGTTGACAAAATGGACTTTTAGATAATTATACAAACAATTGTATTATTCTTCTATTCATAATATTTTCGCAAATTAGAAATTACACAAACTTGTTACCATGCATATTTTCAAATATCATCATCATTAATTAGAGCCAATCAGTTTTTGTAGCTAAATTATTATTGATGTAATGTAGATGTCAAAAGGTTCAATTATTTATTTCCCCTTCTCTGCCCAATTGTGAGATTGCACGCCTAATTAATGTAACTATAAAATATAACATTATTAGAAGATGTTTGAGTGAGACCATAAATATCAAATCAGACTTTAATAAATAATATGAAATTGTGTGCCAATAGGGTTTTGCTAATTAAATCATTGAATTCATTTATTCATTTTCGAAACAATTTTTTTGGTCACCGAATTCACCGGCATTGTCAAGATGGCAAAAAAGTGTTTAATTGACTGAATTTTATTTTATGATCTTGGTCTGCACGTGAGTCAAATGAAAAAAAGATGTTAGTAAAATTGAGGAACAAAGATATAGAGATTTTCAAAGCTCAAGGTCCTCTTCACCTGAGAAAAAGACTAGTGCTAGCAGTTATGCTTTGCACTTGGCTCAAATTGGTGTGAGTGTTTTGAGTAATGTGCGCATAATCTATTGTCGAATTATATGGTCTTATTGGACAAATAGAAACTTTAGACTCCAACTTGTAAATTTTATTATTTTAATTTGTCACACTTATAGTTAGATGTGCCACTAATGGTTCTAGAAACGTTTGTGATTACAAGATAATTACAAAAAAGGGTTAAAGGGAAAAAGAACTCCAACTTTCTGCTGCAATTGGAGCAGACATGAGGTCCTCGTGCAGCAAATTTCAAGCCACCATGGACAAAAATGGAATAAAGCAGCCATGATAAATCATTGTGGCTAGCTCACTTTATTTTATTGCAATTAGATTCCGGGCTTTGACTTCTTTGGACTAGGCTTTGTTATGAACCAAATTGGTCTCTAAAAACTTAACCATTCAAAGAAAAATGGAGGGTCAAGATTATATCTAAAAACTAATAACTTAATAAATTACTTTTGTATTTTAATAATATTTTTATTTAATTCACCAATTTTATCCCTATCCAGTTTTTAATTTACTTGTCCTACCCCTCTCATCAAATATCTCCCATCACTCCTTTCATGCCTTCCTTCCTCTAGTTCTAGCGCCGCCCCTCCTTCGATTCACCCAACAAACCCTGTGGCAAGTTGAAAGTAACCAACGGAGTGGAAGTATTCAAAACAAAAACTTTTAATTTCATAACAATGATGCCATGAATCACCATAGTAGAGAGAAAGATGTAACCTTGCCAAGCGTGAGTTCACTCGTTCCGGCACAAGTGATGGCGCTGGAGGTAGTGGTGGTGTTGGGATGGTGGTTCATGGTTTTTAAAGGGACTAAACAGTAGGAACAAAGGAGGCAGCAAAAAGAAAGGGGAAAGAAAAGATTTTCGTGAGAATTAAAAAAGAAGGATAGAAAGTAATTGTGATATTTTTTTATTGTTAAAATACTACTTGGACCAAAATGGTTCCAAACTGGATAGGGTCCATGGAAGTTGGCTCCTTAGATTCTGTCTCAAACTAAGGGGTGTTGAGATCAAGCAGCTATGATCTTTTAACAAATAATCTCAAGTTCAGAATCTTAGGAATAGAAGAAAAAAAATTATGGCCAAGCGATTCCTACTCTCAATTAAGAAAGATAGAGAGTATGAATCCAATTATATTGTCTAAATATTGATAGTTTAATTGGGACAAAAAATATTCAATTTCTAAAGCTACGTTTGGTACCAGAGACAATATAGGTGGATAAGGACACAAGGATAAAAACAACAAAAAAAAAAATTTGTCCCTTCAGGCCTCAATTTTGTGCCTTCGTAGGCAAAATTTTTCTATCTCCTTTGTCCCAACTTCGGCAAAGTATAGAAAATAGAATAATTTTATGTTTTCGTGCTTCTATTTCCCTATCTTATCTTTGATATAAAATGCAACCTAAATATTTTGATAATTAGATAATTTCCTCTAATATACTAAATGAAGCAAAATCAGAAACAATCTTTTGTATGCAGAAAGATTTAATAACAAAAAAGAAAAAATGGATATTCAATGTCAGTTTAAAAGTTTTTTATAGAGTCATCTAATCAAATATTGTCACATAATAAAAAAATAATTAATTTTCTCTCCCACTAGTCATGCATATAAAAATAATTTGATTAGATGATCGTGTAAAATTTTTTATACCGAGTGACAATGAATGTCAAGCTCTAAGAAGGTATATCATCTCTCCTTGATAATCACATCAAAACGGTAGCATCTTTTTATTTTGTTTTTTGTCAAGAGCAAAATGGATAGCTTCATAATAATGTATATATGGTATACCTTAAATTCTTAAATAATGTCAATTTTACATGGATTTTTTCATCTTGAACCCTAAACACACTAGTTAAGGAATCAAGGGCAAAAAGATTTTAAAATTTCTAATGCATTTTTTGATGCAATGGAAAGTTATGGCAGGAAAAAAAACAAAGGGCAACGGTTATTAGTCTAGAAACCCTATTAATATTTTCATATAAGTAAATGATAAACCTAATTTTCAAACAATGACGGAAGAAAGCAATGGAGGTAAATGGCTTGAATGTAAACATGATCCAAGATAGAACATTATGTCATCCTTAATCCATGTGGCCGACTTCACATATAAAGACAATGCTTAGTGGCTGTTGTTGATAAAAGAAGACAATAGTCGATACAAAATTACTATAATTTTGACTATACCTTTTAAAGCATTCACAAAACAATGAAATAATCCTGGGCTCAAAACCATATAGACATTTATATCATTTGCATTCACAAATTCCCTTCTATTGCCTTTTGCTAAAACAATTAACTATATACACAATTCTTCTTTCCTCTAAAAGAAGAAAAAAGGAAGAAAAAAAAATTCATATGTAGATCTATCTTTCTTTCTTTCTTTTTCTCCATCATGAAGCTACATATATGTCAAAGGGGTCTTAAAAGACTAACGGTGATGCCTTGTTGAACTGCGAAGAGTCACACCATGCAAAAATTTTGTGTATCCAATTAAACTAAGCTTTCCATCAGTAGTTCTGGTCCAATCTCTGAGAATTGAATATGCCGAAGGACCAAGATTCAACTCCTATGGCCACAACAAAAGAAGAAGGAAAAAAAAATCTTATTATTGAATAACATAGATAAACTCTGATCGAAACTTATCGAAAAATGAATAACATAGATAAGCATAATCACAATTACATGAAAAAAAAATGATCATGCATTACAAAAAGAAAGAGTAAAAATCATTTTTAGTCCTAATATTTTGAAGTTAACATCAACTTGGTCTTGAAAAGAATTTCTGACATTAATTTAATCAGTCCAAACACTTTGAATTTTGACATTAACTTGGTTTTATACCAATGTTTACACAAAATATTTGATTTTAGAATCATTTGTATAGGACTAAATTGACATCAAAATTAAAAAAATTTGGACTAAATTGATGTCTTTCTGAACCAAGCTGATAGGCTAATAGCACTTACTCTTGCTAATTCTTCGATGGAAATTACGCGGTTGCCCTCTCTCTCGAAATGCTCAAATGCAGTGTTGGCGATATCCTCCCACCTATCAAGTGCCTCCAATTGGTATATGCTGATTGCAGCTGCACAAAATTCTTCAAAGTCCATCTTTCTGTATGCAAGCGGTTCCATCTAGAAAAATTGTTTCAAGCAAGAAAACATAAGATATTTTGGTAAAAACAGAATCATCATGCAACATGTTAATGCAAAATGTTAATGCAGAAGTCCAATCCCGAGGAAGATTGTATATAAGGTTTTTGATGCAACATGTTAATGTAAATTCATAAACTTCAGGAACATTTCCCTTTATTAAGTCAATTTGCACATAATTTTTCAAGAATTGTATAGTTAGGAAGAACTGATGGAAAATAGAGATTCAACATAAGATATTTTCTCAATATTTAAATACAAAAGAATGCCTCACCGCATGTACGATTTCGATAACCCTCGACTCCCTCATGGCATCGGTTGCATGGCGTGCAAGAGCCTGCAAAAGTTTGCTAAGAAACTGAATCATAGAGATTAAAATGTTTCAAAGAAATGACAGAGAGGAAAATAAAAGTGTCGGCCCACTATATAAGGCTCCCATCTAATGGGATCTAGATTAAAAAAAAATTAGAAAAAAAATTATATCATGCAAGACTAACCCCCCAAAAAACACACACATAGAAACTAAGAAAAAATCAATGATTATTCAAGCAAAGTAAGAGATAACCATTTTGAAATTGTCAAGGGAGACGAATCCATCTCTATTTGGTTCCAACAATCTGAACTGTGCTCTAAGATAGCACAATTCATCTTCTGTCAAGGCTTTTGAAACGGCCTAGATTGAAGAAAGACGCCACAAAAGATGAGTTAGAATCCAATGCAGAAAAAAAGGGGTTAAACTGAGCATAAGCATATTCGAGGAAACGGATTCAATTAATACCTTCATCGCCGCGCGCCTAAACGGCGACGCCTGAATATAAGATTTCACTAGCTTGAAAACTAATATATCTAAAGGGATGGCACGGTTGTCATCCCTCAACCAAGGGTGAGCTGCAGAGTTAGAGAATTACACATTTAATTAGTCTACAAATCCAACTGGAAAAAAAAAAATTGTCACCAGCACCATGTACATTTATTAATTATTACTAATAGAACTGTGTGCGTGGGGTTTTGCTTTTGCTTTTGCTTTTGCTTTTGCAAAATTGATTCTTGCTAGAATTGATTGTATTAGAATTGATTTTGGTGTAAAGTGATTTATGCTTGGTAGGTTTTCTAAAAGTGATTTTGACAGAAAGTAAATTTTTCATTTCTTCCAGAATCAATTCTAAGTGTCAGAATTGATTTTAAAAATGAAAATCCAAATAAGTGTGCCTAGAATCAATTCTAAGGTTTCCAAACTGAAAAACCAAACACATTCTAAGTAATTCCCAATTAAAAATGCATTATGACACCGCTTCTGATATCTGCATATTCACAATTAAGCTGATATGATAACTTACTTAGAGCTTGGACAGCAGTCATTCTTTTCCTGTAGTCCTTGTTTAGGAGCCTCTTTACGAAGTCCTTGGCCTCTGCTGATGCAGAAGGCCAGGGCAAATCGTTGAAGTTAGGTTCGGCTCTGAGCACCGAGCGGAAGATTCCAGATTCCGTTCGCGCCCAGAATGGCCGACTTCCGCATAACAAGATGTAGGCAATAACGCCGATGCTCCATATATCTGCTTCCAGGCTATATGACCTGTGAAGTACCTCAGGCGCAACATAGTACGCGCTCCCGACAATGTCATTCAGCCGTGCTTCTGCATCAAACGCACACAAAGGGAGAAATTAAGAAGGATGGCAGCAAAATATGCAAACATCCAACCAAGCTGGAAATGCTGGAAACAGAAATTCTGGAAAGCAAGCACATTCTAGTGTCGCATATCATTAAGTAGTTTCCTTTACTTAAGAACATAATGCAAAAGTTAAGCAGAACAATAATGAGAGCATTTAGTAGCAAAACTTGCTAATCTAAACATAGTAATAGAATCAAAGAGGTTGTTTGGGAAGGAAAAGGAAAATGATAATTGAGAATCACGCGAATTATTACCCGGCCGGACGAAGTCAGATAGACCGAAATCAATAAGCTTCATATCAGCATTTTCACTTTTCGAAGTAAAAAGGAAATTCTGTAAAATCAAACCAGACAAACAATCAGAATCATTACTCACATTCTTATTTTAGTGCAGGTTGGAACTAGTATTTTTTAGGTTCAACACTGGTTGTAATCAAAAGCATTCTGAGCTATTTATGATTAACTTCCCAGAAAGAAAACGGTTACCAAATATGATCCTAGTCTTAAATAATTAAGCTTTGTGATTAATAAAAGGAGAACTCGATGTTATTAATGGTACAGATTATTTCAGCAACAAAGATTTAATGCACGGACCTCAGGTTTCAGGTCGCGGTGCACGACGCCTTGAAGATGACAGAAAGCAACAACGCTTAGAATCTGCAAAACTGTGACCTTGGCTTCCTCCTCTGTATACTTCCCTCCCCTAGTTTAGAAGTGCACATTATTATTAAATCAAATTAAAAAGATTATTATATGAAGTTGTAAACAACAAGAGCATAACAATTTCCAAAAAACTAACTTTGCCAAAATTCTGTCTAGAAGCTCCCCGCCTTCGCACAATCTGAT
Source organism: Nissolia schottii (assembly GCA_003254905.1). Taxonomy (NCBI): domain Eukaryota; kingdom Viridiplantae; phylum Streptophyta; class Magnoliopsida; order Fabales; family Fabaceae; genus Nissolia; species Nissolia schottii. The sequence continues at coordinate 254,979 of QANU01060502.1, read as the reverse complement.
AAAGAAAACAGAAAAATCCCAGAAATGCCACGCTGTATTATGATTCCAACACCGAATTCTCGTTACAGATAATACCGGAAAAAAAGGATAAGAAGACATACTCCATGACTATGTACACATTGTTGGCATCCTCAAAAGCATCATGGAATTTGATGAGATGCTTGTGGCCAGACAGAGCTTTCAGTATCTTCACCTCCCTTCTAACATCTTCGATCGCGATTGCCGTTGTCATCTGCCAATGAAATCTTATTAAGACTAGGAAGAGTAAGGAAGAAAAAACAAAATCAATTGTCACATGATGATGATATGAAAATGTATTCAAACAATAGAGACAACTGGCTCTGATCAAAGGACAGTGAGGTTAAAGTCGTCAAGTGGAACTTCAAACAAAGACAGAGACCTCACTTTGCAATTTTCATCAATCCGATTATAACAAGGCTCACCTAGTTTTCTACACAACTTAAACTCATTCCTCACAAAACTTCACAATCAAGTTGGCTGAATATTGTTGCACCCACCAAATGAAGCAAAACACAAGCGTAGAGAAAACATCGATTGGTACAGAACTAAATCAGCAAGCTCAAATTTCTTCAAACTAATTGGCAGCCGTGACTTAATTGGAATGGGACTCATTTACTATTACCGAATTATGTCGAAATGAATATTGGTTAATGCAATTTGTACCTTGGCCTTTGAAATGATCTTAACTGCCACAGGTTGGTCCTTGAGCTCACCCTTCTTGCACCTAGCATAGCAAGTATGACCAAAATGCCCTTTCCCCACTTCGTTCCCAATCTCATACTTCGCCCCAAAATTCTTCCCATACCCAAACCTCTTGTCCAATTGCTCCTCCTCCTCCGCCGGCGCCACTCCTTCCTCCGGTATCGTCTCCTCCTTCTTCGCCCCTGCGCCGCCGCCGCCGCGCCCCATCCGCCTCGCCAGCGACGCCCGGATGTGCTTTGCCGGCGACGGCGGCGGGAACGGCCTCCGGAAGAATCTCCTCGGCGTTGCCGCCGATCTCGCCGGTGACGGCGTCACACCGCCGCCGTTAGGGTAGGGGCTCCACCACGGCGACGGTGCCGCCCTAGCCGGTGGTTCTCCGGAGGCCGGCGACGGCGCTTCCCGAGACGGCGGTTCTCCGTCTGTCTCCGACGACACCGCCCGTGCCGGCGGAAGTTCTCCGGCCAGCGTGTCATTTTCCGGCGATGGATTGGTCTTGCCGTAGCACTGACCCATGACGGTGGAGAGTGAGTGTGTAATTTAATTTTTTACAGCGGCGGAGCAGCTGATCGGGATGAGGGGAGTCAAAGTCAGCGCATCGGAGGGCTGAGGAGAGTCCGCCGGGATCAGGACAATCTGAACGGCGGATCTGCTCGGCGAAAACGATAAAACGAGGGAATTTTGTTCAGCTGAGGCACAGAGAAAGAGAAAGAGAGAGAGAGGGGTTTTCTAGAGAGAGAAAGAGAAGGGGACAGTGGTGACAGAGACAGAGAACACCGAGAAATGAAGAAAAAAGCTGAGACAGAACAGAAGACAGGGTCTCTGTTTTACTCTGTTTATGTGTGTGTGAGTGTGACAAGGTTTTTTTTTTTTTTTTTTCCTGAAGGGGTGGTTATATTGTGCTTCGCGGTGTACTCGTGGATGATACTGTGGACCCCCACGTGTTATTGAGCTTGGGTTTTATAAAGAGAGAATGGGGAGTTGGGAAAGGTTGGGAATGATTAGAGCCGTTGAAATGGTGGTGGTGTTGTGTGTTTCCCTTGATGCCTAGGGATAGTTTGGTTTGGTTTGGTTCGGTTTGTGTGATGTTTGGTTTTGTCTTTTACTACTTACTTCTTCTGCTGCCGTTATATGTAATTTCAACATAAAAAAAAAAAAGTTAAATGAAAAAATTATCAACATAAAGCATCAAAATTACGTCAATTTTTAAACGAATCCATTTAAAAATTATTTTCAAAATAAAATATTTTTTTTATAAAGAGATTTAATTTTCTATGAGTTAGATCTATAAAGTTTAAGATAAAAACAAAAGCCAACTCATAGATATAAATATAATTATTTTATTTCATCTAAAAATATTTGATAATTGTGACTTGATTCTTATTTTTATCTTAGACTTTACAGAGTCAACTCATTAATAATTTTGTACGCATGTATTTATGATGAGGAGTTAGTATTATGTCCAAAATTAAATGTATAAATAGAGATGCATACTTATTTGTAGGTGTATCAATGTTAAGGTTTTTTGTGTAAGTTAAAGAGAAAACAAATAAGTGAAAAAAATAATTTTGTCTTGTGTATTTTTTTCTTACCATTATAATGCACTAAAACTTTTATTCACCATAATATATATATATATACATATATATACTTTGTATATATATGTACTTGCATGTATATCAGTGTATGTATATGTACATAATATTTATATAGTTTACATATACATATAATACATCTTTATACCAGAGTCGATTCAAATCCATTTCGTTTTTTTAAAAAATAAAAATAAATAAATTAAAGTTGATTAAAATCGACTTCATAAAAAAAAAATCGAGGTTGTAAGGGAGTCGATTTAAATCAACTCTCTTTATAAAAAAAAATAATTTATTTTGGAACAGCTTTTAAATTGGTTCATTTGAGGAATGAATTAATTTTGATGTTTTATTTTGGCAATTTTTCTAAGACTTGGAAACACTTCAACTTTATGAGATTGTCATGTCTGCTTATTCAACACATTACAAATACTGACACATGAAAACATTCTTCTGACGGACATATTTCAAATGTTTAAAAGTGTTTAAATAAAAAGTGAATGGTTGGTCAAATCTATGTTTGTCCAAAGTTGTATCCAAAAGTTTCCAGGTCATGTCTAAGTTATCTTTGAGCAAAATACATTTTAAATACGAAATTATCTACAATATTATAAACTCTTAAAAAATTAGTTGATATTGGCATAGAAACTATCTGAAAAACATCATATATTTTGAAAAAGGTTTAGAAAGCATTGAAGATCAGTAGTGTGACATCAATGAAAATATTATGATATTATTATAATTTTTTAATTTTATGTATATATATGTCGTGTCTGTATCCTATAAAATTTTGAAGTTAGTGTTCCCCTATCCTGTGTTATGTTGTGTCTCGTGTTCGTGTCAGTGTTTCTTAGGTTAAATGTATTCATTTTATGTATGACATCGAACTGAATTAAATTCCATTTAATAAGTAAATTGATACTTATAGATACAAAAATGCGTAGACACTTTATCACATCTCTTATAACACATAATGAATCTCACCAATATTGATAAGGCTCATAATGTGATATGAGATAAGTAACCAGATGTGTATGTCTTTTTGTATTCATAAATAGCACAATTGTATCATTAAATAAAATCTTAATAGAACTAGTAATTATTAAAATTTCATAAAAATAAAATAAAATGAATATGATGGGTGTGGACATAGTAGACATGTTACATATGAAAGGAGGATCTAGATGAGATAGAGTAGTATATATGTGAAATGAAAAATGTAATTCTTTTACACGGTGACAAATTTTCTAAAGCAAGTTTACCATGATCATAATCAAATAATGAAAAATATACAAATATAAAACAATTTATTTATAATTATGGTACGAATTGGTACACACAACCCTTCAATTTCAAGGATGGGTGGGTTGGTCTCATTTCTTTATCATAAATGCCTCATAGCTGAAACTACAACTGTATTATTGTTGACCAAATAAAACTTTGCAGAATGAAAACTATATCAAATAGATTGCATATATATATGACGCTTGAAACACAAGCCGTAGAAGACTTTGGAGACCAAAGAAGTTGGTGTTTCATTGCCATGACGTGAATTGAATACAAAAGGTAAGAGGAAAAAGATGTAAACATGCCACCCATACCATGAATTAATTCGGCCCCTAATTAACTTGATCATATAGTAGGCATAGTTATTGGCGAGAGTGATTTAATTCAAAATATGACGGGTAAGTCAGAAGTTGAATTAGTGTAATTACCCACTTGAAATTAGAAATGAATTACTGCGAAATGTAACGGGAGGCATTGCCATTGGCACATGGTATCCATCAATGCTGAGTTAATATTATTGAATTCATTCATTGAATTCACTCATGAAATTTTTAAATAATGTTTACGGTAAAGATTGAAATTGGTTATTGTCAAATTATCGATGAGTCAATTTATTCCTTAACAAAAAAACAAAATCCGAGTTAATCTCTGTCATTTTTAAGTGTAAATGAAATTAGTAATTTTATGTTTAGTTACACTTCATATGTAGTTAAACATGAGTTAAAATGACGATAATGTCTTTAATTTAATTAATTATATTCTAAAAATGTGTCTAACAACATTTATGAAATGTGTTTAAACACAAAAAAAAAAAGAAAAACAAAAACTAATTTGGCATGCATTTAAAAATGAGAGGGACTAATTAACTTAGACATTTTCTTTGTCAGACACATCAATATCTTAACCGGGACCAAATTGGACATTCACTCGAATGTTTATACATGAACAACTACCACATTAATATTGGTATATTGATTGTGTAAAGGAGTTTTATGCAATCATTTAGTTATATATTATCGCAACAATAAAAGTAGTACTATCATACTCATTGTCTTAAAAGTCGCACATATAATAACACATGATTCTTTAATTTAAACTAACTACCCATGCATCAAAACTAAATCCCTTTGTAAAACCATAATTATAAGGCATGATATTTGTAATTACTTATTTAGTGAATCCATCGACACGGCACAAGAAATTTGCATATAAATAGTGAGAATTTTATCTTAATGAATAAAAAATTGGTGGAATTGAGGTTGTAAGGGATAATTTGTTAACTGGGATCCATTGATTCCTTGTTAATCAACATGAAATTTCCATTATTTACATGCGAAGTCCTAACATTGATAAACACACCATATAACTACAAATAAGTAACAATTATTAGATTGAGCATTATTTAGTGGGTACAAGCCTCAAGTTGGGGAGTCGTGTCATTCAATTTTATATATCCTAAAGTGTAGAGATTCTCCTTTTTAATAAGTTAGTCTTTTGAGTTTGATTCTCTTTTAGGCTTAAGAAAATTACTTAAGAAATGAACGATCTAAAAAAATTACCTAGAAAAGACTAATAAAACTGTGTGGAATAAGCATAAACCACTGTGATCGTCAACATTAAAATGGAGATAAAATGTAACAAGACTTACATTACATCCTAATGTCATCCAAATATAGTATTAAAATCTAGAGATTCTCCCACTCAATAAGTTCATCTTCTAGGTCATACTCTCTCTTAAACTTAGGTCCATCCATATACCATTGTCTTCTGGAAGTTGTGTTGCTTTGAAATGTCATATGTCAATCCCATACCTTGCTGAGAATAGGATGAGATGAGAGGAAGAAAGAGTGAAAGCTATTTATGTAGGGGCATCTCTACTATAGTGCGATGAGATGCAAAAGTGTACACTTTTTTTGCTGTTGTTGTCCTATGTTAATTGAAGTTTTGTAGAGTGAATATATAGTGGGTGGTCTCCAGCGGACTAATAAAAGTGATGTATAAAAAGGGTTGGGTGGGTGCCACATGGGTTTGCTTACTTGCTTGGGTGAGACAAAGGTGACATAAAAGGCTAATTGTGACTAGTGAGCCCTACCCACATGGCTTACTTAAAGAAGAAGGATAATGTTGTGTAAAAATATACAAAGTCCTCAAAATATTCAAGTTATCGATAACTATATAATTTGATTGTATATATAAAATTTGGGTGATGTAATATTGCACAAAGAGGAATGCTTCTAACAATTAAACGGGACAATGTTTAGACAACTCCACTTTTAAAAGTGTGGAGCTCACATGGATTCTACTCTAGTGAGTCACACACCTCTCTTAGAGGGAGGGTGGGAATTTTTTTTTTGTGTTTTTTATATATTTTTTATTCTTAGCTTATTTCTTGGTTTTTAAAATATTGTGAAAGAAATAGTAAAAAAATTAATTTTTTATTTTCATTTTTAATTTTTACTATTTTTTTTCAAAAAATCCTAAAAAACATAAATGAAAATGCAAATCAAATAGACCGAGTTGGGATAAACTTGTGTTGACCTCCAATTATGTTTTCTTTTTAAATCAAAATTATCAGTATTCAAAGTTTATTAGACTCCATCTAATTTAGCTCACTATGATAGTAAAACTCTTTCAATGATTTTTTTTATTTTCTATCCACATACATAACTTAAATTTGAGACATTGTTTAAGGAAAAATAAATGTCAAAGCACTCAAACCAACCAAATATTGGTGCAGTGAAGTTTTTTACCCTTAATGTGTAAGTTATTATTTATACATCATTGTAGTATGCTTGATGACCTCTTCTTGTGATGCTTTTATAGTAAAAAACGGTGCTAATATGACATGTATCTTAATTTATTCACTTCAAGGTATAAAACCTTGCGAACTTCAAATACGAAAACAATGTAGTGTAGTGATTATGTATAACAATCAACTATAATCACTATTAATAAATTTAATTAAGGCACTAATTTAGATTGCTGCTACGAAACCGTTAGTTCTAACATCGGTGTTAAATGATGATATGACACGTAATATATAGGAGATGCAACCAGCACGCAAAACAAATAGATACAAAGATAAAATACGAATGTCTAATAAGCAACCTCTATACTCAATTTTCCAAAGAAGTTAAATGCTGACTCAACCCCTTTTCTTGAAGATAATTGATTGATGTGTTAGGGGAATGGTACTTGCTATCATGTGGGAGTATGTGTAGAAGTGTTGGTTATGTTTTTCTTCGTTTTCATAAGAATTTTTCATTGGTACTTAGATCAAGAATAAAGTGGTATTTTGTTGTATTCATAATTCAACAAACTCTTAAACTTTGTGAGTTATTATTATTATTATTATTATTATTGTTATTATTATTTATATTTAATGCAATAACTGAATTACCATTAATGAATGTAACCGTAATTCAAAGATATCGCAGTTGGCGAAAAATGATCTCATATCTCTAAAGGAGTGTTTTATTGATATGAATAATATTTTATGAGTGATTTCTAAACTCTCAAAAAGTCTAGAAAAATATCTTAACTCTAATGAAATAACTTGAGGCTAAACTCGTATAAACTTTCTTGCGTAAAAGTTTAGGGGAAAAAAAAAACAGAGTGCCACAATTTATTTTGTGATGCTTATAGTTTACTTACCCTTATTTCTTTCTTTTTTTTTTGATGTTTTCAATATTGGTCTTAGCCCTAGTTGTGGCCTTTGGGTATGATTGCTTGCTCTTCTTAATTTTGGTCATGGATTTGCTTCCTCCTTTTTTTTTTTTTTGGTTTGATGAATTTCGGCTTGCTAAGAAAAAATGTTGAACTGATTTAAATTTGTTTAGTTAAAAATTTAGTGGGCCTGCTCTGGCTCAATAGTTAACGTTGACCACAAAAAATAAAACAGCAAGCTCAATTTACACATCTATTTTAGCCCAAAAGAAAAATACGATATGTCTAATTGTTGACAAAAACAGTGACACATCTAAAGTGTAAAACCACTTTAACAAACCAAAGATAGATAATTAAGTAGTTCATGAAATGTTTACAGAAGTTAACAAAGGCTCTTATTGGACCAATGTTCGAAAGACCTAACTTATGAATTTACATATCAACTTACACATTTTGATAAATGACACTTGACAATTTAAGGAAACCTTTTAGAAAATTTCGTATTCATAAGACTTTACTCCCTAGATATCTAATACACGACATTAGAGAATCATTCATGATGGGAGGGGGAGCTCATAATTTGGGGAAATTAATATTGATGAGTTAAGTGAGAAATCACACAAGCAGGTCAGATGTTACATCTTGACTCAATACTTTAAGGTAATAAGTCTATGGGTCATCCTACTTATATACTAATTTAGTCCATCACCACCCAATGTGAAACTTTTTAAACACCCACACTTGAATCCCATCAATCTTCCCCTCAAGAGTGAGACCTAACATCGGTACCCAACTCTACAATCAGCGGAAGCCCATGCTCATCCGAGTATTCAATGGCATTAATAAGAGTCACACTGATCATCACTTGTACCACCATCACACCATGAAACATGCCACTTGGCCTCCTTATTGCCAAGAAGACTTTCTATACAAGGGATCTCATACTTTGATCCAACAACCACCATTCCTTTAATACTCTATCAGACTGATCCAAACTATCGGCTCGAATACCACTTGATGGGAGGGAGAGCTCATAACTCAGGGAGATTAACACTGATGGGCTAAGTGAGAAATCACACAAGCAGGTCAGATGTCACATCTTGACCCAAAACCTTGCGGTATTATGTCTATGGATCGTCCCATTTATATACCATTCACTTAGTCCATTACCAACTAATATAAGACTTTTTAAATACTCACGCTTGAATCCCAACAAAACATAGATACTGATAAATGGTCTGTTTGTGCCATGATAAATATTATTTAATCTCGTGCAAGATCTTCTCCTTTCTATCCTTTTTCTTGGGCTGTTATTTAGTGGTCATGAGTTTCCAAAACATTCGGCCTATAGCCCATAGGCCTACACTTAGCTGCTTGATGAAAGTGAGGCTCAAAACATGGGAGTTCATTAACACCAATGGGCTAAATGGGAAGAGTGGGGCTCAAAACTTTGGGAGTTCAACAACATTAATGGACTAAGTGAGAAGCCACACAAATAAGTCCGACATCATATCTTAACCAAAAATTTTAAGGCAATAGGTCTATGAGTTCTCTCACTTATCATATACTCTTCACTTAGTTTATCACTTATCAATGTGAAACTTTTTATTACCCACACTTAAAACCCAACAATCTCCTCTCGAATGTGAGACTCAACATTAACATGTTCTCCTTTTAGTGGAAGTTCATCTGAGTATTCAATGGTGCCAACACAAGTTATATACTTGCTCTTCAAGATAACACACCTAAACCCAACAATCCCCATTGCTCCAATACTCACCTAGTCCGATTCAACCCATTGGCTTTAAGTTGGGAGGGGGAGTCTAAAACTCGGGGAGATTAATACTAATGGACTAAATAAAGAACCACACAAACAAGTCATACACCATATCTTGACCCAAAACCTTAGGATAATAGGTCTACATGCCCTCCTATCACTACTAGAAAAACTGCTTATTACGACGAAAGTTGTGACGGGAAATTTACATTGTTTGCGGTAAAATAGGACATTTGCGGCTGTATTTGTGACAGAAATCGGGTTGTCGAAAAAAACTTTGCGAAGAACCGAACTCCATTGCAAACTTTGCGACGGTCATTGCGGCAAAAATTTTAGTTGCAAAACAACAATTTTTGCCACAAAATAAAAATAACATGGAATGTATGTTCGCTGCAACTTCCCACGCAAAGTTGTGACAGAAGGCTTCCCATGCAAGTCTGTGATGGACTGCTACTCACGCAAGTTTACGACAGAAGGCTTCCGGCTTCCCATGCAAGTTTTCGATGGAAGGCTTCCTACACAAATTCCGCCACAAATTATATTTTTGGGGAAAAAAAATTTGTATGCCAGGACATGTACCATTATTATTCACTACAATCACATTAAGAATAAAAAAAAATATGACTATACCATTACAATGACCTTCAAATAAACTATTTTTCCAAACGGTTCTTTACAATGATTGCAGCAAAAAATAAACATATATAATTCTCAATAGTAAATGTTTGGTATATAATTCCTTTTAATAGAATGAGTCACTTTTGTTAGCTCAAAATCTGAATTTTTTTCAGTTGCTTTCACGTTTTGGCTCAGGTATTTTGTTCAAATCAAAATTTAGAGGTTCCTTCCTCTCCTCATTCGAGTCTTCCTTTTTTTCCTAGATTGAACAAATATCCTTCTACTCCTCTGAACCTTTGATTGGATCCATCCTATACAAATCAAATACAATTCATTCAATATAGCAACATGACAAAACAATTAATATAGTTAAAATTATGCGACAAAGGCAATCATGCAACAAAGAAAATAAATGTAAAGAGAGTGTGAATTGGGCCATATATAATATCTAAGCAAATGCGTAATTTCTCCATCCTCTATATGAAATAGAAAATGTATGATGGTCCAAGATGATTTTTTGGTATTAAAATGTAAATACAAAAAAGTACAAACGATATAAATATCAATCAAAAGATACTCCAAATGTTAATTCTATTTTACTGTTATTTGATGAATGTTAATCAATGGTCTATTATGATTTCATTATAACTTCAAGTTGATTTCTATTCATTGACGTAGATTACACAAATATACTTTGTATATGATATTAAGTAAGAAAAGTTAGTGACATACTGACACACACTAAAACGTCGTTAATTTCAGTGCGCAATCAAATAATAATTTATCAAACTAAATCAACCCCAAAGACGTAGTAAAAGGGGCTAACCTAGGTCGTCTCTCAAGGAAGCAATTAGAACCAATTGAAATTGCAATTAAAAAGGGGGGGTTTGGATTAATGAACAAAAATAAAGCAAAATAAAAGTAAGTTAACAATGATAAAAAAACAATATCCTGCATACGGTGTTTCTAGATCAAGGATTAATTGTCATTGGTTCCTAATTAATTATTCATAAGGGGATGTTGTTTATTAGTTGAAATCTCTAACTAATACGCAATTCACCTAAGAGACTACGATCGTCAATCCCCTAAGCATTTATCAATATAGGAATTAAAACTAAGATCTCAGCATTAAAAACCTATATCAATTATGTTCCAATTGCACAACCTAATTAAATCTAATTAGTTTCCCAAAAAGTTCCCAAATCCTAAATCAATAAATCCTACAATCGTCAAGATCTATCAACCTAGAATTAACCCTAACCAATAACATGCGATCGCTATATTACTAATCAAGGGCGGAACAAATCATGAATAAACATTAAGCACAAGACCTCGAATTAATCCTAATCTAGAGTTACCGCATGCAAGATATTAAGAAA
>QANU01060502.1:195297-239475 GCA_003254905.1 Nissolia schottii | reverse complement strand
TGGCGCAAAATCCGTGGCAAAGTCAGCATTAAAAATCCTCAGCAAATCTTTGACCAAATCTTTTTGAATTTGAATTTAATCTTGAATTTATTGGTCTCAATCTTCTCTTCAAATCTCTTTGAAATTTATATCTTATCAAATCTCCTTCAAATCCTCAATGATCCTCTTGACAATTTATTTTCTGCAATTAAAATAGAAAACTAAAAAAGAACAAAAGAAATCTACACATTAAATTCTAAGATAAAGTAGTGCTTAAAATTGCATTTTTCTCAATTTCTCACAAAAGAGGATAATGTGCAAAACATATTAATTAAGCATTAAAATTACACATTTTTAATATACAATGTTCAATTATAGAATAATAAAATAGGGTACAAAGTACACCTATCACATACCATAGTTAAATTCAATCATTTTCATGAATACCTTCTATTTCCCACCACATCTAATATTGTGGTTGTACTTAGAGAAGAGTCAGTCTCAACAACTTCATTTACCAAATCTTTAGATATATGGACCTGTCATTCATTAAAGTTACATAAACTCAGCAACATATCAATAGATAACAGATTGATGTCAAACTTATCTAAATTTTTGCCAAAAAAATTAAGGCCAAGAATAGATCAAAGAGTGAGACATTTGAAAAGATTCAAAAACAGGAGAGGGGTCACGCTAGCACATAGCTCAATTGAATAGTCGTATTTTTATATTTAGAATCATATGCAGTACGACAAATAATCCAAATTCAGGATGTGTAGCAGCTATTTAATATAAACTATAACAAACTGAACGAGTACTCAATAATGACCTCTAAACCTAGATGATGAAATATGTGATAAGAGATACTTAACAACAATAATCCCAAACTTCTTCCCAGTATTTCCAACCACAAAGATGTGTTCATACTTTGTCTCATGTTTCAACATGAAAACCTAAAAGCATGACATGATCACACCATCAAATAGAAATAAAACTAAAGACTTAAATAGAGATGAAAAAAGAAAATAGAGAATCGGTCAAAGATAACTTATTTATCACTGCAACAGAATACCGGATGTAGAAAACAAAATTAGATCTTGGGCATTATTATGGTAATGCCGAAAGCTAAGATTAAAAACACGTCTGATTAAATAAAGGAGAAAAAAAAAACATTAGCAAAAAAGAGAAAAAGAGAAAGAAGAGAAAACAAAAATTCTCATCATGGGGCTGTAGGTGCTGCCATTAGGATTCATAAAAGAGGCAATTCATGATGTGTTAAATATAAACTTGAAAATTGAACGTTAAAAATTATATACTGGCGCCAAAAATTCAAATGGTGTGTGCCCTTTAAAAATTGATTATTATTATTGTGTTTATTTCCCTAACATATCTAAGAAATAAGTGGGTCCCCACTTTATAATAATAATAAAAAATGAATTTTACTATTGAAGCAAAAAAAAAAATCCATAATTAAAATTACCATAATGACGTGTTAGACACTCAAGCATAGTTATTATAATGTGTAATTAATTTTTTTGAATAAAATTTTGGAATTTATTAAATATGTTCCATATCGTTTTGGCGAAACTGTAGGAACAAACGATTTGGTTACGGTGAAAATTGCGTGAAAGCAAAATTGAAATTGTCTTTTTTTTGTGTTATTTATCTTAATTTTTCTTGATTCTTAAGTAGTAAAGGTTTTTTTTTTCATTAAAATGAAAGAGGAACAAATTACTGGCTCACATAACATAGTAAAGAGCCATAAAATTAACCAAAAAAAAAAAAATTAAGAGCATTACACGTTGTGCACAAAGGGAATGCTAGTAGTTCCTAAAAGGAAATCGCATATTTGATATATTTTTATATCACCACTAAAAATATATCTGGTAACATCCTAACTTTATATCACCACTAAAAATATATCTTGTAACATCCTAACTAACTAATTACGCTTAAGTCGTAATTAGTACTCGCTAGTTGCCACATTTTACTTAATTTTTAGACTTAATTTTATACAATACTTAATTGGAAAAATATGAGAAATTTTGAACTTTTGCAGATACTTAAAAAGTGATAGACGGAGAAAGGCGTAACAATACCAGAACAATCATACCAACATAAACTGAATCATATGTCGTCGTGTGGCCAGCAACCACCTCAAGTACGCCCCCGGTGGGATTAATCCTGATGCTCAAGATGTCGCGAGGTCCCAACCCCGCTATCCGTGCTAGCAGCATTGAGACCTAGAACCAAATGCGGAGGGTATGAACAAATGAATTTCCTCAGTGCAGTTCCTATGCACATACTAAGTGTCATCGCATAAGGTTCTAGCGTTTGGGCTATTTATAAGAGAGCATACACCAAAGTTCATTTTAGTTATTTATTTGAACCTAGTCCCGAACGGTTACATGTTTCCTTAGTCTTTCCTTTAACCTAACATTCATATTTATAAACAAGAGTATCAACAATAATCATAACAGGAACGTAAAATGCACATAATAATAATAAATGTCATGCATGATATCATGATGAATGTTTGTCATTTATCACTTCATATGTTTTATCCTTTAGTATGCTTGGGAAAATTTCAACCTTCCAAAGACATACATTATTTATTTATATTTTACCCTTCAGTATGCCTGGGAAAGCTTCAACGTACCGTCTGAGGACATACATTATGTAATAGTAGAATTGAGTTCAATCTGTGGTAGCGAACCACATAAAAACCTAACATAGTCAGTAAATCAATGAACGGATTTTCCTCTTCTATGTGTGCTTGGACCTACAACACACACCCTCTAAGCCAAACAAGGGCGTCGAGGTGACCCGCGTCATGCTAAGGCTTAGAGGATTTGCCCCCCGAAGGAAGCCCCAATCAAAAGACAGGCCTCGATAGCTTATGTGCATTATCAACAGTCTTATGGAATAGTTTCCTCAGAGAAGACATAATTTGTCTTTCATAATCATTTCTTCTTTCATGACTTATAACACACTTATGTAGAAATGACGATATAATCATAGACATGCACATTCAACACCATATGTTAGAAAATGAACATGTGAACACAATAGATTGCGAGCTTTTATTCACAACATTTATCACCATAATCGTAACCATAAGCATGAATATCGCCAGAACAGTCATAAACATAATCATGGTTGTTAAACTCTCGAGTTAACTCTTAAACTCTCACGAGTTTACGATTTTACTACATAAAAACGAGTTAACACTTATGTAAACTCTTTTTTGGTAAACTCGTACGAGTTTAAGTAAACTCTCGATTCTACTAGCGAGTTCACGAGTTAAAATCTACCTACGAGTTTACGAGTTTACCTCAAAATGTACAAATTTTGAAACTTTGTTAGATACTTACCTAACTTTGTTTATATTAGATAATGTATATTGAGTTTATTTTGTTAATTTCATATATTTATCATAATTGAGCTATGTTTTATTGAATTATAAAATAATACATATACTGAATAAAGTATGACATAACCACTAAGTGTCATGCATTAAGGTGTATTTTATGATATGTCTTTCATTAATTTAATTTAAAGTTAACATTATTCAATTTCAATTATAAATACATTATTTAATTTAGTTCCTAATTATATTGCTTATAACATATTTTTTTACGTATGCAAACTCATACGAGTTTACGATCCGAGTTTGCTGAGACTCCACGAGTTTACTTAAACTCTCGAGTTTGACAACCTTGAACATAATCATTCACATAAAGAGTATAAGTAGTCAATTTTAACAAAACATAATTATGACAATAATTTGCATACGGTCATTTATAATGTGAACCATACTCACATTACTTCATGTTATAGTTATGTATTCTTACAATAAACTCGAGAGCCATAGAAATCGACTTTCCCACATAGACTAACTCACACCAAGTAAAACGCGACGCTGTTTTCTATCTTTATCTTTGAAAAAGGTTTCACCCTTAGAGACACACTTATAAACAAAGGATTAGATAACTTAAACACTCAACATGAAAAAACCAACCCTAGCCATACGACGCATTTATGGTCGAACCATAAAACCTACGGAAGGGCTCATCGGGTCAATTTTTCACTATAGACTCCTTCACACATTTATTTATATATCAACGAAGGAACACAAAAACATCAACACATATTAAAAATGCCAACACATAATTTTTAAGAAATGACTTTTGATGTCTTTACTTAAAAAATAGAAGTTATTTATTTTACAATGTACTTTTACTAAAAATTATATTTTCGTCTACCTTCTTTTAGAAGTGAAATATTGAATACTTTAAAAAAATGTGGTATTTTAATTATTTAAAAAAAATTAATCCTGTTAAAATTATATTTTAATGCTAATTATTTTTATTTATATTTGTGAATTATGCTTGTACAGTAGGGAATACTACAAGATGAGTTTAAATTCAAATTAAGTGAATATTTATTTTTTATGATAAATTATTTGATAAATTACTAAAATATTTATCAAATAATTATTTACATTATATATATACGTAATATTTGATAGTTAGAGTCAATTTCATAAAAATATGAAAAAACATTTTAGTCATGAAAGCAAAATGCTTTTCTTTGATACTGTTCAAAAAATAGCTTTAGCTTCCAAAAAAAAAAAGGCAATTTTAATCATAGAACAAACAACAATCCCTACACTTAGGACTAACAAGAGCCCGCCAACAAGCGAGTATATGAAGTAATTGAGATTAGTACTTTTTATGAATACAACATATAAGCGAAAGGGCCATTTGTAAAACAACCACAAACTGCTCATAAAGCCAAACATAGGAAGTTTTTTGGGGTAATGCTCATTTTGGTTTCTAGAAGTGTAAGTTATTGTATTGTCACATTTTCGTTGATTTATCAAATTAAAAGGGACAGTAACAACAATTGAGACTGCAAATGAGTTGTAGCTGCACTTGAAACTACAAATGAGTTATAGTTGTACTTGAAACTGCAAATGAGGTCGTCAGAGCAGTTATGGTGGTAAATGAAGCTATAATAGTAACTAAGATTTGTAGCTTCAAGTGTCGTCACAATCGTATTTTTAGCCTTTAATGTTGCTACACAATCTTTGTTGTTATTATATTATCATTTAATGCAAAAAAATTGTGAAAAAAATAACAATACAATAATAATAATGAATTGAACGAGTAATTTGATCTGCACCTTACAATTTCAAAAATTAAAAAGTTAAATTTTAGATTTCAATGACCAAAATGACTTAAGCTTACACTTTCAGAAACCAAAATGATCATTTCTCCAAAAAATTTCACTCCACACACAACAAAATTACCCAACAAAGGAATTTGATAAAAACATATCAACTTTTCTCAATGACAACACAATATATATATATATATATATATATATATATATATATATATATATATATATATAAAATCAGTAGTTGCTTCATAATTCAAATAAATACTCAAGTAGTAACAATTTTTAATTCTCAATCAATAGAAGAAAAAAAAACATATGTAGTGCTCAGTAAAATATAGCTAAGAAAAATTCATAGGAAACAAAACATTCAAAACATTTCAATATTTTCCCCTTCTTGTCTCTACCTACCATAAGCAGAAATACTTAAGTAGTCATAAGCACCAAAAGTACAAACTTAAATGAAAACTAATAATAAAGTAGACATTAACACGGAACCAAAATTCTAGAGAGAACCAAAATTAAAGTCATGGATATGGGTTCATTTATGGTTGAGATACGTAAACATGACATTCAGATGAGGGAATTGTTACTACGATAAGAACTTATCTATAAAATGAGTGATCTAATTGAATATTCTCCACCTCTAATAACTTGAACTAACAAACAATTCAACAATTATAAATTACAGATATGAATATTGAGAAAAGTATGAATAAATATATGGATTTTTATCTTAAATGTATATCTAAATAATTAAAAATGTAAAGTTTAAAGTAGAACCAGAGAAGAAGTCAAATTGCAATGTACATTAAAATTTTGGGGTTTTAACTTATATATGGATACAATATAATTCGTATACCAAAATATGGGTCGGAAAACAAATTTACAATTGTATGGGTCTGAGTCTAAAATCGCCACCCCCTATGACGATTTCAGATCCTTTTAAAAAAAATTGGGGTCTGAAATCGCCGACCTTTTTAAAAAAAATATATATGGTAAAAAATCGTCATACGGGGTGGCGATTTCTGACCCTTTTAAAAAAATCTGGGGTCTGAAATCGTCATACAGGGTGGCGATTTCAGACCCCTTTTAAAAAAAATTATGCTGTTTGAAATCGCCATAGGATAAGGCGATTTCAGACCCAGAACCATACACTTGTAAAGTTTTTCTCCGAGGCATATTATGGACAATAAAATTTGCTGGACCCATTTATAGGTAAAAAATCCTAAAATTTTTGGTACTATTTCATATTTTCTGTGTTGAAGCTTCCTTATCTTCTTGTTATAAATTTGAATCTATTATGATTTGTTTGAAATTTTAATTTTTAAATAACAAAAAGATATTATCTCATTAAATTTAAGAAACTTGTTTAAAATCTTAGTGTTTAAAAACATTAGATTTTAATACTTGTAACGATATCGCAAATATCGTTAAGATGATAAAGATACTAGTGAGATGTTTAGTCATACTTATATACAAACATAAATTGTATCAAAATTGTCAATTTGAGATACGTATCATAAGATACATATCGATCACATATCATAATATATTAACAAGTATGCATGTGTATTACAGAAAATTATCTTAATATATGTGTTTGTACTATAATAAATTTGAACATGTAAAATTAAGTAACAATTTTGTTTAAGTAATGAGAGTAATTTTGAATTTTTTTTTAATTTATAAATTTTTTTAAAGAAAAAAATTAAATAGTATTTGTGTTTTTTGTTAGGAAATTCCTAACATTTGAGTTTGAAAAGATTATATTAGATAATTTATTTCAAATTTAAGTTAGAATATTTAATTTTTTTAAAAAAAATTGAATGATGTTTATTTTAGATGTGAGAGAATGCTAAAATATAAATTAAAAATATATGGTGAAACTAGTTTAATACTTGTGCTATGCACATAAATTATTTTAAATTTGTTGATATTATTTTTTTACATAAATTATTTATTTTATTTTCTATATTTTTAAATGTTAAAAGTAAGAAAATGTTAATTTTAAATTATGAAAGATTTAGTGGGATTAAATAGAGTAAGTTTAGTGAAATTTTAAATTTGAATAAAAAAAGATTTAGTAGAAATAATTTAGGCGAAAAAAACTTCTCCAAAATCAATGGTGAATAAAACTCTATTTTTTAGTTCATATAGATTAGCTTTGGTGGGAAATTTCTCTCCAAAAGGAGTGGGGGAAATTTCCCTCAAAATTCTCTCACAAATGCCACCATGAATTTGCAATAAAAATGCATTTGCCGCAAATACTCCGCTACAATTAACAATTTTTTTTATTAGTGTATACATTCTTCACTAGATTCATAATCAATTTGAAACTTTTTACTACTCTCACACTTAAAATCCAACTAACCTTATAACACGAGATGTCAAACTTCATATAGTTTATTTCACATATGTTAGAGTTAATCATCTATGGATTATCCCATCAATCCGTTTTATGAAAATAATGAGATAAACTTATTAATGTAATTAATAAGCCCGCATAAATTTTTTCTCACACAACCATGTTCATTACTGTGTGGACAGTTATCACAGTGAAATAAGATAAATTTGGCAGAAGTGAAATTTTTTTATTTGAGTTAGATTTGTCTCAATCTGTCTTTGTCAAATACACTACTTGCCTTAGATAAACAAGTGTTTTTAAAATATTCAGTTTCTCCTAATGTGCTTTTCATGTTTGTAAAATGAAGATTCAATTAAAAATGTAAAAGAAAAAAGTAGGTGGTACATTTACGTGTAAGAGAAAATCAATGCATGATGAAAGTGCTGCCTCATCTATGTGTCATGTATGTAGCAAAATAATAAATACTATTTTTTTCCCCACAAAGTGCCTTAGGGGGTAACTAGGATATACTATTAAAAATTTAAAATATATCCTATGCTATATTTAGAACAAGAAAAGAATATAGAGGATATGCTCCACCGAATCTCAAGTTTCTCACATGATAATTGTGTCAATTCGGCTTTATGGCAAAGGGAACTGAAATAGATGTGCTCTAGCTTTATGGAAATGGTCTTTAATCACTTTAGTTAATTTGATTTTCCTAATTTACCCAATCAATTAAATTTCTATTTCTTCACATGCAGAAGCAATCTGGCCCATTGAAAAAATAATAGGCTTAAAAAATTGCAACAGAATTAGAAGGTAACGAATTGACAAAAAACCAAATATACATAAACCCACTTGATGACCAAAGAAAATAAAACCCACTTGCTACATCGGATTGACATGACAACACTATACACAATTAAAAACATAGTAGTGAATTACGGTTCATTAAAATGTGACTATTTAGAAGTTAATTAAATGGATTAATAAAATCCAAAAGGATTAATTCACAATAATGCTGTCACTATACACATTGCGTCTCTATTGCAGCAAATTTTTAATTATTTTAATTTAAGTAAAGGCTGACTAGTATTGGCATGTGTTAAATTAGAAGATTTATATTATTTGTATTCAATATTAATTTAACAAAAAGGAGTAATCAGGCCGCAAAGCAAGGCATATACGGTTAAAAATTCACTCAGAATATTATAATGATTTTTTATTAAGAAAATATTATAATAATAGTGAATAGAGGTGTTTTGGACAGAAAAAAAATTAGGTTCACAAACTTAGAGAAAAATGTAAAGAATGATAAGAGATGGTGAAACTAGGCAGAGCCGTGGATACAAACGGCGAACGAAAACACCACCACAAAGGCTTTTTGAAAGATGATTCAAAGCCCTGCCATTGTAGCTCTATCAGATGTTGTGGCTCTATATCGGACACTCAACTCTTAGAATTTTCTCTCCTTTCTCTCTAAATTTTCTTTTCCAATCTCCCTTTAGGTATTTTAGATTTGATCTATTTGGGGTCCAATCTTCTCTTACTCTCCTTTCCCTTTTATTCTCTTGTCCCCCTTTTTATTTTCCCTCCATCCTTTTTTGGGTGACAACTCACTAAAGAGACTGCTAGGATATTTCTTTCATCCCTTTTTATTCTCTGGTGCTAACTCTCTTAGCTATCCTAGGGCGCAACATTCGTGTGTTGCTACAATGATAGACTTTGTCTGGATAGCCTTCCTGGCGTTCTCGTTCAGAGCGATTCTCACTCCTCGAGGCATCATGTTTCCCAAAGTCGCTAGTCCACATACCTACATAGTTCCCTATTCAAACCCAACTCGTTCCTTAGGCGTAATGGGCTATGCCACGTCATCCATGTTGGCCCTGAAATAACACAACAGGGCTTGTGGTAGTTTCGACCCTGAAATAATTTCTCCAAAGGGACACCATTGGGTTTGATTCTGTGATGAACCATATCACAAAGTGCATTTGGGAAGGGTTGTGTAAAAAAAAAGAAGGGGGACGTTGCAACGTGTATAGCACGCTATAGCGGCACAAGGCAAGAGTAATGCTGGCTACATGCTGCGGTAGTGTGATAATTCCAGAAGCAAGTCCCACATCACTTGTGGTAGTTTCAGGAGGAGGTTTTCTTAACCTCTAAGTGTCAGGCATACTGGCCCCCTACTGATTATTATTCTTGGACCTATGTCCTGAGCAGCTTTATCTAATTTACTAGGTGATTGGGCATCTAACATGGATATTACCTAGTCTTCGTGCTATTTTCTTTATCTCGTCTGAGTGTGGCAATATGAAATTGCCTGCTCGTGTTACTGCTAACTGACATACTAGTCATCTTGAGGCGTTCCCTTGACGATACATAATGCATAATATCATACACACTATAAACTTGGCTACATATATATGTACAAACATACAATCATTCACCCATATGTATATCTATCTCATGCATGTTGGGGATCTGGAATTCTCTTACGCGCCCGGTGGCTGCGTCCTTCTTAGTCCTTTCACCTTTGTAACCGTGGCCTAGGCTACAACCTCTTTGTTTTCCCTATCGTGTCGACTCAGCAACGCTCTTAACCGGTGTGGTAGCTAGCCATGTAAAGCTCATAGGAAGAAGACATCGAACGCGATAGGTACTGCCACTCCCCTAACAGGAAAGGCGAGGGATCGAACCTTGGACTCGATCAGGTGTGGACACGTAGGTCAGACCTTGGACTCGACCTGGTCAGCCCTTGGACTTGACCACACTTTCATTCTTTCTTTCTTAATTGGGGCCCCCTTTTTTCCTTTCTTTCTTTCTTCAGGCCTTGGCCTGTTCTCATCATCATAAGGCCTTGGCCTTCTTCTCAATCTCTGGCCTTGGCCCGTTGCTATCGCTATCAGGCCTCTGACTGCGTTGATCTTAACCAATCCAGCTTGCCGAATTGGTGAGGGCCGTGTCTGTAAGATATGCCAAGAGAAACAGGGAAACATCCTAGTTATATAACTATACTTTTTAACTAAGGTCTTCCGGACCAACTGGGGTCGGAACCTTCCTAACTCTTCTTCGTTCCCTAGGGTTTAATTACAATCTTATTGGACTTTACGTGAGGACTTCTAGTTATCTACGGTCGTCCTAGGTCATACAACGACCGATTCCTCATGATGCATGCTTTCCGGTACAAGGGTGTGCATAACCACACTTGTTGGATCCCATAGAATAGCTAAAACTCAAGTTCTTCAGGAAGCATTCAAATGATTAGGGTTTGGGCATTCGGATGAATTCCTGAGACTTCTTTCATTCGATTGAAATCTTCCTTCATTCAATTGAAATCCTTCTCAAGTTTTCATTCGATTGAATTCCTCATTCAATCAATTGAAATCTTTCTCAGACTTCCATTCGATTGAAATCCTTATTCAATCGATTGAAATCCAAAAATCTTTCAATCGATTGCCATGGGAATTCAATCGATTGAACTAGTTCAAAATTAACTCCCGAGAGCCTTTTTTCCCAGGGTTTTCATCATAACTGTTGTCTCATTTTCCAGTGATCCAACTGGTATAGTTATGGTACCCAAACGTCAAAATCATCAAGAATCACTTTCCACAACTTATTTCCTATCGTTTCTACCAAGTATTTTCCTAAGTAAATACACACAGATACATATACACAGTCATATAAATAACCACGTAGACAGTGGGCTTAGAGTTACCCACATCAAATGACGACTCGATTCGGTGGTTGTGCTGCCGGAATTTTATGAATCACGTTGACGTGCTCGGGGATTTTTCTGGGATTTGACAAAGTAACTGAGATGTGTCCGAGCGGGACTGGTGTTTGTGAAAAGGAAAGAAAGAGACGTAAAGTCTCTGATGATTTTAAGGCTATTTATAGCCTCCTTTTTCTTTTTCTTTTTCCTTTTCTTTTTATTTTATTTTACCATTATCATTAATATTATTATTATTATTATATAAAAATATCTCCTGATGGAGATAGAGACCAATTCCTCTGGGCCGGTTTCACTCCCCTTTGATCGCATTTTATCCGAAATCTCTCGTATTCGGTTGCCCCAAAAATATTCTGGGCATACCGTTGCGGTCCACTAATTTTCCTTGTTAATTCTGGGAATTTACTTAGAGTATTTTCAGCCTTCCTATTTTTCCCAGAAATTCCACAAGCATTTTTGGTATCCGAAAAAATTCTCGGTTGAACCGAAACTCAATAGGAAGCTTCGGCAAACGTCCGGGAGATAGCGAAACCTAACCCTAACTGCCCATCATAGGAGTTAGGGGTAAATCCCACTCTCTCGCTTTCTCGACCGATCTTTAATTAGTGTTAATCGCCTATTTTACGAGTTTTCTATGCGGGAAAAAATTGGGATGTTACAAAACTCGTGAACTCGCCAGTAAACTCACGATTTTATGTGAGTTCACACAAGTTTACCCGAGTTCAGCCGAGTTTATCCAAAAACGAGTTTACATGGGAGTTTCCTCAATTTTACTACCTAGGAACGTATTACGAGTTTACGAATTAAAATGCGAGAAATCATGCATATGAAATAATATTATGTAATTACTTGCCCATATAACGTATTAAAAATTAATTTTTTAACTTTTTTTTAAATGAAGATAGAATAAAGACTATGTCATTTCTAAAAGTCGAATATATTTCTTTACAGTTACGGCATCGCGATTTTAACTCCAATCATCATACGATAACTTTTTAATTATTTAGTTGATTTACATATAAGCATTGAAGGAATTTTGGTGGTGAAGCAAGATAAACAATATGCTAAAAATTTTACGATCAATTTAACTTTAATTATTACATGTGCAATATTAATGATAACAATTTTGTTACATGTACACCCCTATTCTATACACCATACATACATCAGTATTGAAATGTTGTGGGCCCCATACAATAACCAACTCATCCACTCTCTCCCCCACTCTCACCAAAAGGCGCGTGAAGCCACACTTCCCGCTTACATTCCATTTCGTTTCAACTTCCTCACTCTCAAAAATAGAATTTCTAAAAAATGCTCTCGCTCTCAATTCGTCTTCTTCGTCATCTTCGTTCTTCACTTGTTCTTCACACTCCTCCGTTCTTCACTCTCTTTGTATGTAACCATTTTTATTGTAAATACTTCAGTAAATATATGAAAAATTTTATTTCGGCCACTTAACCTGCAATGAATCAATTTTTGTTTCGTGGATTAATTTGTTGAAATGTTGAGAATGTGATCTGTGACCTGTGGATAATGTTTGAGCATATGCCCACTTAAAGTTTGTATTATATATCAGATTCCCATTCTTTTTGCATTTGTGACATACAAATAATCATTACATCACACCATCTAGTACTTAATCATTGGAGTAAATAAAAATTCAATTTGTGTCAAAAAAAATGTATGCAATGTTGTATGAATTATTTCTTGAAAGGTTGAGAATGTGCCATAATGCACATCCTCTTCCTAAAAACAAAGACATTTTGTGTGTGGCCTGTACATAATGTTTGCACATATGTCCACTTAATGTTTGCGCTTATGCCCACTTAAAGTTTGTACTGCACATCAGAATCTTCATTTTTGTTCATCAGTTACAGACACATTATGATTATATCCCATCATCTAATGTTTAATCATTAGAGCAAATAAAAATTCAATATGTGTAAAAAATTTATAATGTTTTATTTTATGCATTATTTGTTGAAAGGTTGCCTTGTGGATAAAGTTTGCACATACATCCACTTAATTTTTGTATTTATGCATATTTAAATTTTGCACATTCTGCAACAAGTCATATTCTGCCTTTTGTGCATTTGTGACAAACACACACTGCTTATCACACCACCTAGAGTTAGTCGTGACGATATCTACCAAAAATGTATCAAAATGATAATATATATATATATGCATTAATTGTTCAAATGTTGGCGGTGTGCCAAAATGCACGTCCCCTAAAAAACAAAAACATTTATGTGTCCTTGTGGATAAAGTTTACACATATGTCCACTTAATGTTTGCATTTATGCATATTTAACGCTACAAAAAAAATGACTATTACCATCGAGACATTACCATCGGACGCGAACCGACGGTAAAACTGTCGGGAAAAACAAAATAGCCGACGGTAATCGGTCGAAGGAAATGGACCGGTGAAAAAGGCGTGCTATTACCATGGGATAGTCCTCTCGACGGAAACACCGACGGTAATTTTTTAGCGGGGTATGGCGGGAACAACATTTCCGTCGGCCGTAACTAACGGAAAATGAAAACGAATAGCAAACAGCCACGTGTATTCAATAATTTAATGGTGTAATCATTACCGACGGTCCGATACGACGGTAAATATATCAGATTATAGCGGCGGTCATAACCGACGGTAACTGCCTCAGTTATTTAACCGACGCCTCTTCCCAACGCTCGGCCGTTCAACAATCCCATTAATCGTCGCGCCGGCGCCGGTTCCGAGAACAAAACCGTCGGCCATGTCTGACAGTAAAGATATCAGAGGTTATAGCGGCGGCATTAACCGACGGTAAGTGCCTCGGGCATTCAACTGACTCTTCCCAACGCTCGGCCGTTTTCAAAACGTTCAACATTCCCATTAATCGTCGCGCCGTTCCGAGAATAAAACCGTCGGATATATCCGACGGTAACACTTTGGCCAAATAGTATAAAAACCCCTCCCCCCATCCTTCTAAGCTTGCACCATATTTTCTATTCTCTTCCCTTCTCTCATCGATTCTCCCCTTTATTATCAGTTAGGCGATGCTTTTGTCGTCGTGGACACGATATTAGTTTAATTTGGTTATTAGTCTGCCGCCGTTGCGTAAACTGAGCCATCTAATGGATGCGAAGTCCAAGATGATGGTAATTATCAGCTGTCCCGTTGGGGGAATAGTGATGACTACCATCATCTTGGACTTTGTCATTCATTAACTGGCTGATTATTTAATTATTATCTAATTTTTGCTGAGCTTATTACTGGCGCCACGTTAATTGGAGAGTGATAAAAGCCAAGGCCAAGGTGGTGGTAATCAAGTGTTGGGATCATCATATTATTGTATCCCCAACTTGATTACAACCATGTTGGTCTTGGCCTTTATCAATCGCTCAATTAAAGTGTCGCCAGGGCTTAGCAAAAATTAAGTGTGCAGTACCGTCAGATAATTCCGACGGGAAAACCCTAACCCAAATTTACCGTTGGTTAAGACAGATGGAAAATACTGAGGTGATACCGTCGGGTAACAATACCGACGGTAATGACTTCGAAATTGGTGCTGGGTAATGCGATTGCTCATTACTGTCGGAAAGATAACCTAACTGACGGTAATTAAATAATGTGATATGTCAATCGGCGCCAAAATTATTTGGTTACCGTCGGTCTGTATAGCAGACCGACAGTAAATGTATTAATTAAACGCTCCGTTTTGAATTGGATTTTTACCGGCAGTTATTTGAAGTTGCGGTCGGTGATCTCCGACGGTAAAAGGTCGGGCAGATTACTTAACCAGCTTTCCTTTCTATTCTCCTCATTTCATCTTCTTTCTCTCCACCCATCCTCTCCTCTCCACCGCCCCCGCCACTGCCGCGCCCTCTCCACCGCCTTCGCCACTGTCGCGCCCTCGCCACTGCCCTCGCCATTGCCGCGCCCGCGCCCTCTCCACCGCCCTTGCCACTGCCGCGCCCGCGCCCTCTGTACCGCGCCCTCTCCACCGCGCCCGCGCCCTCTGCGCCACTGCTTCCACTCCACAACTACAGGTTGACCAGCTTCTCCTACACTATCTCTGCTTTCTCTGTTTAACGTGTGTGTGTCTCCGTGGCTGATGATATGCGCGTGTGTTGTGATTTGGGATTGTGTGGGTGTGTTGTGAGGTTTTGTGTTTGTGTGTGTGTGTTTGTGTGTGTGGCTAGCTGATGTGTGTTGTGTGGGTGTGTTTGTGTGCGTGGCTGATGTGTGTTGTGTGGGTGTGGTGTGTTTGTGTGTTTGTGTATTTGTTTGTGTGTTTGTGTGTTTGTGTATTTGTGTGATTGGAATTGTTTGCCACTAGTTGAGGAATTGGAATTGTTGTGAGGTTAATGATCAAAGGAGATTTGAACTTAAGGTTGTAGGTATATATTTGTGAGCTTAAGTGTATAACTAGTGTAGGTTGTAATTACTTTCTGATAATACATTGTGAACTTAAGTTTCTATAGCGTAGCTATGGTTTTGGGCGATCATCCTTTTGCTCCTATCGTCATTGAAGATGACGAACCCGTAACAACCCCACCCGAGTCTGACAAGCCTGACTATGACTCCCCTTTTTGGGATGAACCTGACTAC
Source organism: Nissolia schottii (assembly GCA_003254905.1). NCBI lineage: Eukaryota > Viridiplantae > Streptophyta > Magnoliopsida > Fabales > Fabaceae > Nissolia > Nissolia schottii. Next base: position 223,629 of record QANU01060502.1, on the reverse strand, counting down.
GACTCCCCTTTCTGGGACGGGTACGAGGACGAGGACGAGGACGTGAACGTCCACTTGGAGGTGAACGTGGATGGGAACGTGCACGTGGGCGTCAACGTGGATGGGAACGTGCATATGGGCGTCAACGTGGGTGGGAACGTGCACGTTAACGTACACGTAGATGGGAACGTGTACGTGGATGTGGATGTGGATGATTCTGAGGATGACGTATAGGATGAAGACCCTGTGGATGACTGAATATATTGTACATTAATTTTGAATATATTATGTATATTATTTGCTTCTTTAACTATGTAATGAATCTAAACACGCAAGGATATATATGGGAAGTGCCACTTTGTGAATTTATTTGTTATCTTTGCTAATGGATACATGCATTAATATGTTGTAACTCTCACAATGAATGTAATCGTATATTACATATTATTTAATTATTTATTTAATTATAAAATTACCATATTATTTAAATCAACATTGTTACTCAAATAAATAATAATCATTCAAAAATAAAGGTTATGAAATTTTTTTTTAAAAATATTTGCCAATTATCGTCGGCTATAGCCGACGGTAGCATGGACAACGATTATCGACGACAACGGCAAATACTAACCGACGGAATATTAGCGTCGGTTTTCGGTGACGGTAACATCTGAAGAAAATACTATTATTATTAGCACTGGATTGTTCCGACGGAAATCCGGTTCAAATTACCGTCGACTTTCACCTCCGATGTAAAATTGGTTTCCATCGAACCCTTTATCGGCGGCCCGATGACCGACGCTAAATCCGTCGGAAACACATTTACCGACGGTAACTGGCTCATAACCGACGGAAAATACCGATGGAAATAGTGTAATTTCTTGTAGTGTAAAGTTTGCACATTCTGCAACAAGTCATATTCTGCCTTTTGTGCATTTGTGACAAACACAAACTGCTTATCACACCACCTAGAGTTTATTCATGATGATATCTGCCAAAAATGTATCAAAATGATAATATATATGCATTAATTATTCAAATGTTGGCGATGTGCCAAAATGCACGTCCCCTACCTCGAGCAAGGCATGACCTGTGCCGCGCTCATAATGTTTGTGCTTAAGCCCTATTAATGTTTGCACTTATGCCCATTTTCTGTCATATAAAACTTTAGAACACTCTAATTGCACATCATCGTCAACAATCAAACACTCTCCGTGGAAATTCACCAAAAAAAGGTCCAAAAATTACCACAGATTCTTGTATTGCCATTTTCGATTACCAACCAACTAAGGTTACAATTGTATAAGTTTTAATTGTCGAATTTGCACTCGAAACTTTGATGTCCATGGATGATTATGGTTTCCATGGAGCTTGCGTTTTGCTTCAGAGGTGGTTATGGAGGATTTCGAATTCCATGGAGTTATCGATTTCAGTTCAGAGGTGGTTGAGGACGATTCTGTTACGATATGGTTGAGAAACCATCACGTATGAGATTCTGATTCAAATTGGAGCATGCGTGGGAGTGCGTATTTTCCAAATAAGGAAAGTTTATTGTATTCCATATTAATTGACAGTGAAACCGTATAGAATAGTGATGTATATACGGGTGTATGGATATTGGGTATACATAGAGCATTTTCATAATGGTAATAATAGATTGGATAAATTACACTGATTTTTCATAAAGTTTAGTGAAATGATACTCATCTCTTCTCTAATTATAATTTTGTCTTGTGATTTTCTAAATTTCATAAAAAGTCACTCACTTTCCCTTATAACATTTTAAAAATATTTATAATTTTATTCACTTTAAAATAATAAAAAATCTCTTATTTTTTTAGTCTGTCATTCTCTCTCATCTCCATATCCTAGATGCATGGAAAAGAACCATTAGCATAATTGAAGGCACATCCTAATTCCTAGTTACTGCCCATTGGCACTATAAATATTCGTAAATGAACACTGATCATAAGACAGTTAACAAGCCAGAGAGGGAGTGATTTTTCAGAATTGCCTGACTGATATCCAAGGCTTGGCCTTGGCTAATCCGAGTCGACCCGGGTCGTGCACTTGGCTATGGCAGATGAGTCTCCCAGCGGGGATAACTGCGTACACAAGATCTCGAACTTGAGACCTTACTTAAGCGATACCAAGCCGCTTACCCGCTTACAATTTTATCTTTTTTTTTATGAATCAATTTCCCCAAGATGCCACATAAAATGATAAAATCCCATTCTTTCAGTTGATTCCAAATTCCAATCAACCAAAGTAAACTGGGTCACAAAGGTGCGTGCCTCCACTTGCCACTTCCAATTTCCTACCCAATGCGTTGCTGCACCTCTCGCTTTCACTTCACGTGCTTGTGGTGCCCAACAGTGACTTCTTAATCAATATTTAATATTAGGAAAATAGGAAATCTTTAAATTTGTTTTTAAATATTAGTAATATTAATTAAATTTGTCTTTAAAATTATTTATATATCAAATTCTTTCATGACGTTAAAATTTAATGATGAATTTATGGATGAAATATTAACTTTAGAGATAAATTTAATGTACAAATGACAAAGTTGGGATGAATGCACTATTTTTTAAAGTTTGAAGACGAATTTGACCAATATTACTAACGCTAAAAATGTACTTAAAGAGTTATTTAATATTCTTTCATGATTATGAAATACCATGTTAAATATATTCAGGACCAAAACAAAAAAAATAATATTATTTGTATTTATTAGTTATGAGACATTGCGTCGACTCACTAATTATACACCATTCAATAGAATCTCAATAAAATTCATAATTTCTTTAAATAATAAATCACTAATGAATAAGCATGAACGCATGATAATTTCTAAAAAATTTGGACCCCACTCTCCCACCAAAATTTATAACACTTTTTTCCCTTGCCTCTTCCCCACACCACTTGCTTCCCGTATTCATGTATTTATGCTTATCATGTCCTCAACTCGCAACTCCTCACCAATTGCTCCCTCTCATTCCTGTGTGCTCCCTAATTGATACTCTTTTTCTTCACTCGACCAAGAAAAGGAATAGGACTATTTGACCGTACAAAAAACTCTCTTCTATTAATACCCAATTTTACTTATCCCAAAAAACAAAAAAATCCACACTCCTTCAATTTTCACTCTCTCTAAATTACAAGCTATACACCTATATCATGGATGACTTGATAATCTCACCTTCATCATCATCATCCTTAGTATCACAACCACAACCAATCACTACTACCCTCCAACACAAGCTTCAATGCTTGGTCCAAGCCCAGCCCAATTGGTGGGTCTACGCCATCTACTGGCAGGCCCAAAACGACGTCGTGGCCGACGACAGCGGCAGCAGCCTCTACCTCACTTGGGGCGAAGGCCATTTCCAAGGCACCACCACCAAAGGCGACGAAGAGCCCCACATCGATAAGAGGAAGTTGTTAGGCGACGACATAAACGACAGCGAAGTAAAAGACGCTGAGTGGTTCTACGTGATGTCGCTGACCCGAACTTTCTCAGTTGGGAACTCTTGCTCCTCCTCTCTGCCGGGTAAGTCCTTTGCTCTGGGCTCCGTGCTCTGGCTCAACAGCAAGGAGGAGCTCCAATTCTACGACTGCAGGAGGGCGAAGGAGGCCCACGCGCACGGCATCGCCACGCTGATCTGCATCCCGACCACCAACGGGGTCGTCGAGATGGGCTCCTATCGCACCATCCCGCAGGATTGGAGCCTGGTCGAGCAGACCAGATCCCTCTTTCACGGAATGTCGTCCCATGTTGTCGCCAACAACAACAGCCAAATATTCGACTCATTCGCCGACATAGGCATCGTGGCGGGCTGCGAGGAGCACGTGCAAGGAGGAGGACAACAACATCACCAACGGATGCAACAAGACAACGCAAGAAGATGCCAGTCTGCTTACGTAGACTCGGAGCATTCTGATTCTGACTGCCCGCTCCAGGGAGCGGGAGCGGGAGCGGACAACAGCATGCAGCAGAAGGAGAAAGAACTGCAGCCCAAGAAGAGAGGGAGGAGGCCCGCGGTCCACCGGGAGGCCCAGCCGGTGAACCACGTGGAGGCCGAGAGGCAGAGGAGGGAGAAGCTGAACCACCGCTTCTACGCGCTGAGAGCGGTGGTTCCCAACGTGTCCCGGATGGACAAGGCCTCCCTGCTGTCGGACGCGGTCGCCTACATCAACGAATTGAAGGCGAAGATCGAGGAATTAAAATCTCGCAAGGATCACGATCCTCCCCGCAAGAGGGTGAAGCTGGAAATGGGGGAGAGTACTACCGACAACCAAAGCACGGTAACCACCAATTCCTCCACCGTTGTCAACCAGGGAGAAAACAATAAGCATAAGGGAAAGAGCAACAGCAACGGCGGGTCCGTGGAAGCCGAGGTTGACGTCAAGATAATAGGCGGCGATGCAATGGTGAGGGTTCAGTGCGAGAATGTGAACCACCCGGGCGCGAGGCTGATGGGTGCGCTCCGGGAGCTTCAGTTCCAGGTCCAGCACGCGAGCATGACACGTGTCAACGAGGTCATGCTCCAAGATGTTGTGGTTAAGGTCCCCAAAGGGATGAGAACCGAAGAGGGTCTAATTAGATCTGAGATCCTCATGAGGTTAGATCAGTAATTACCTGTAGTGTGCTCGTTCATGTTTTCTTTAACTGTTGTACAAATTTGCACATGGTTGGCTACGTGCCCCTCGATCTGAGCTTAATGCTCGATAAACTTTGCTGGGATTTAGTTATTATTTAGAATAATGTGAGATACTTGAGCTCTTTAATTTAGAAATCCTTCGATGAATGAGTCAATAATGTCGTATTATCCTAGCTCTAATTATTTACGTCGTGAGTTTTAATAACAACAATACTCTTTTCGGTTTGTCTAAATTTTGGATTTTCATGGGTTTAGAATATATGTTAATTGCAATTATCAATGTAGGATTAGATCCTTTTTTTTTTTCCCCTCAATAATATCATTAATTTAATTGAGTTTACTAACTAGTAACCATATGTAATAATAAATAGTACTATTAATTATATTAGTAGAATCATGTTTTTTCAAATATAGATAATTTGATTCACTTAATTTATACTGTTATAAATATATATATATATATATATAAATTTATTTTGATGCTCTAATAAACAAAGATAAAATTAATTTTGAACGGATAATGTTGTTCTTCAAAGGTAAGAAATTAATTGAAAAAAATTCATAAAAAGACAAGAATAATAATGTGCACGTGATCAAAAACAAATATAATATATAATAATTACGGGAAGTGAATCTTCTCATAATTAACGTTGTACACATTATCTGCCTACTACCAAACCTAGCCAGCTGTTCAGCAGTCAATTTTAATGTGTACGTTCTCTAATAATTATTTTGACATTAAATTTGATATTTAGTCATCTTTTTTTAAAAATATTATAAAATTTATATTTATATAATTAATATTAATGTGAGTCTCATCATATTTATGAAAAACATTAAGATACTGCATTAAATTTTGATGTCAAAATAATATTTTTTTTCTGTAATAATGATTGGTGTGTTGGGTCAGTTTTCTTCACTTTTTCTCTCTCTTATTATTTCTTTTTCTTTTTCTTTTGTTGTGGTGCTTTGTGGAGGTGGTGGTTCGTACCTTCAATAATGTAAAATTATGGATGAGGAATCTAAGCGTCCTCTCTCTTTGCGTATCCTTCTGAGATTTTTTAATTAAAGGGAAATACCGTGTTTACTCTCGACTTTTATTCGGTGTTATATTTAATTTTTGATATAGATAAAATATTAAAGTAATATTTTAATATTTTTTGCATTGTCCTCATTAATTATTTTGTCCAAGAGTTTAATGATAGTAAATTAGTTGTTAAGTCTTTATTTAACTATTATCTTTGTTTTAATCATCAATAAATCTCCCCTTCCCCACTTAAACAATGGCGACATTGTTTTCGTTAGTTCCTGTATTTGGTCCTTGATATAACATTTGACACCCTATTTAGTGCCCAATGTTTTTTTATCGTTGTCCTCTTTAGTCTCTTCATTCAATGAACTAATGGATGAGTGGGTTAACGAGTGCAACGACAAAAAATATTAAAAATTATTTTGACATTTTATTCATGTTAAGGAGCAAATATATAGAGCGTCTAGTAAAAGTCTAGAGAAGTATTTTCCCTATAATTAAAGGAACGGCTTATATTGGTTAGGTTTTATCCATATCTAAATCAATGGCACACTAGCTATGTATGTACCTCCAATATTATATGATATCATAAGGTCCAAAATAATAGTTATTATGTGACACTTGCGGGAAATAATGGAACGAAAGAATACTTTGATTAATAGGGTTTTGGAGTGTTCTTTTTTAATTTATTTAGAATGCTGAGGTTGATGTGAAGATCATCAATATATTTAAATGGTCTATTCTTTTTTCCTTTTTTTTTAAAGAAAGAAAGAAGGTTATATCATTTAGGGTACGTTTGAATAACACAATTTTTAATTTTTTTAACTTTTTAAAAGTCAAAAATCATATTTTTAATTTTTGACATGGTTGACTATACAACTTATTACTTCTTAAAAAATTAATTTTAGTATTTTTTGAGAAGTTAAAATATCTAATTTCTCAAAAAATACTTTTCAAAAAACCTAAAATAAAAAATTATTTTATTTTTAAATATAAAATAACTTATTTACAAACTATTTTTTAAAAATTTATTTTGTGATAAAATTTTTTAACTTGTGTACCCGAACGGGCCATTAAAGTTATGGATGTGCTGCACATTCAATTTAATATTCTAATGTGATTTTGAATTTAAAAAATTGTGACTCTAACCCCAATTAAATATGTCAAAGAAAATTATTGATAATCCTCTATGTATATGTGTGTTTATGCATATAATTTTCATTTTTTCAGCGATGACTCTGTTTATGTGTACTCCTTTCGTTTTGACTTGTTCATCGTTCATTTGTTGTTTTATGTTACCCCTCAACATTTATTCTAACTCTACCGCTCCGATAAGTAGGGGACCAGGTTCAAATTGGTTTCTTTTTATAGTCCTATCAATTCTTTATATAATTCTGAAACGAATATATATGGTGGTTAATTGAGTAAAATTTTATTCAAAAGTTATGTTTCCGCCAATATTTATTATCGGATAAAATTCATCACAGGTGTCTATTGCTGCTGAAACCAATCACATTTGATTTTTGTTTTTTTTATCTCCTTACTTTCACCAAAATTTTAAGGAAATTGGAAACATTAAGGATTAATTTGGTGACAATCTATACCTTTTTCTATTGTCCCCTTGAAGAGGTTTCGTCATTTTGCACGAGGCAGGAACTACATGTAATTTAGCTTAACCTAAAGGGTGTTTTAATTTTATATTAATTTATATTCTTAATAGTTGAAAAGTCATCACTTTCAACTTTATTTTCTTGTTTTATTGTCAAAATTTAAGGCAACATGCATCAATTAATATAACTAAAGATTAATAACGTCATCATATATAGTAGATTTTTAATTAGTTCAAATCGAATTAATCAAATTTTTTATAATAAAATTTATATACTAATAATTTAATGGGAAAAAAGAATTATGGTGGCAGAGTTTTCTTGGTGAACGTGGTAAGCAGGAGAAAAATTGACACCTGTTGGAATTTTGGCAATGCTTGTCACAAAATGTCCTTTTATGTTGCATCTTTTCTACGGATTAAATTAAAATTGAGGCCAAAGGGAATAAGAAATATGGACGTGTACATCTAGTATCCCTTTCGAAGTTGTGATCATTTTTAGTCTTACCACTAACCACATCTAGAGAAGCACTAGAAACATGTGCTAATCACACATTATGCAACTATACATTTGAGTTGACCCGGCGATCATGCTACAAAATCTTTTGTGAGGTCAAAAGTCATGTGATCTAATTAATAGATTACTTAATTCTGAAAATTCTCTCACCCAGTATGTTAATCTTTGAATTAGTGGACTTGTTTTTAGGCTTAAGTGTATAACATTAGTGATTTTATCAAAGGGATATCTAGAAAAACTAGAATGGCGTCAGTCACATTGAGTAGCCTTGATTGAGCTGTCAACCGATGAAGATGATAGTATTAGACGTTGATCTTTAATGTTATCCAATCAACTAAAGTACTTAAGTTTAGGATTCTCGTGTTCACAAGGTTAGTGTTTTTGGATAGACTTCGTTGAGCTTTGTTTTGGGAGGGGGACCCAAAACTTTGTGAGGCCCACACACTATTTTCACATTGTCAAGAAGACTTTTGATATAAGAGATCTTACGCTTAGATTCAATTATCATTATTCTCTAATACCTCACCACCAGGTCAATAGTGAGGCCCCATAATTCAGAGAGATCAATATTAATGGATTAAGTGAGAAATCACATAAACGAGTCAGACACTACATATTGATTCAAAATCTTAAAACAACGAGTTTATAAATCCTCTCACTTATATAACGTTCACTTAGTTCATCACTAACTAATTAATGTGAAACTTTACCATCTCTCACAATTGATTCCCAATACTTTAGCTCCATATTATAAAAATATTAATTAATTATCTCAAATTTATTTGCAAAGAGTGTGGTTTTGCAAATTGTAACTATGACATTAATTGGTAGCTTTTGTAGGACTCTAGGGAATCGATGGGTTTGAAAGGTTCATCAAATAGAAGGAGACAAGTTCATTTTTTTTTTTTTACATTTTTCTTTTTTTGGTAATGATTTACTTTGTTGTAGTAGTACGTTGTATGTATCATCTTCAGAAACCCATGTGAGTCCAGATTGCAATCCCAGAGAGCATTTATGACGCCTAGCTTATTGACAAATTTTATGAAGGGACACGTATGTTATGTTTGAATATTCAATCATTCACTAACAAACAAAAGTCTTCAAAGGTAACATTGATAGGTGCAAGACAACTCGATGAAAATAATTGATATATTGTACCGTGTTTTCTATTTTAATTCTGATGTTAGGACATTTAACCATTGATGGACCACAAACTTTTTTTTTGGCACATTGTGGTTATTATTATTTGTATGTCTATTCATTTTCTTGCCTCTTTCACGCATAAATATCATATAGGCAAAGAAGATTTTTTTTTTTTTACAAATGCATGGACATTTTATTTTTACTCAATATTGTTTTTACATGTCTTTCTTTTTTATTGCTGTCAATTTGTATTGAAAAGTGGTATAAGAGAAAGGAAGAGTATTAAAAACAAGTGTCAAGATCAAATTTTGCTAACAAAATGGATAGGAACACAGGAATTTTTAATGCAATTGCATCATTAAAGAAGCGAAGGAAAACAATTAACTCTATGAGCATTGATGGAGTCCAATTGAATGGGCTAACAAGAATCAAGAAGGAGGTGAGGGGCTTTTTCAAGAAGTTGTACAAGTGAGAAGAGATGACTTAAATCAGATTTAGCAAAGACTTAGTCAACTCTATGTAACGGACCTAAGTAAATAAAGGTCCAAATAGAAATTGGTCAAATTAGTAGAGGCCAATAATAGTATAAATAGGAGGTTTGTGTTGTAAAGAGGGTATGAAAAATTGTATTGTCTTGATTCCTACCTCTCTCTAAGGAAATTACACAAAATTCATCCATTCTCTCTACAATTCCTCTATTACAATTTTACTTCATTACAAATGGTGCTCTCGTTGACCACCATTCCTACCATCCATGGTGGAGAAAACAACTCAGCCTCAACATCAGAATTCACAAAAAAAATTGCAGAAAAATCAGAAGACAAATTTCCACTGTTCGACAGAGGAGACGCCTATTGGTGGATCCTCTATGCTGGAAGGTTTTGGGATGCACGCCGGACACCGGATCCGCTGCGGTTGGTGGAGACAGCAGAGGGACTGACTGGCAGGGCCTTGGCGTAGTTCCGAGTCTGGCGAATACGTAATCCGGCAGCGGAGTGGCTCACTTTTGAAGTAGTCTTCCTTCACCGCTACCAACCGGATTTCCATCCAATTCTGCCAGAAATTCAACAGCAACAGGTCTCAGAATGGGAAATAGACTGGGCGATCAAAGTTACAGTGCAAATCAGAAGCAAAAATGCCAGCAAAAATTCAACAACAGATGGAAGCAACAACAACAGATCCAGAAATTCAACAACAGAAACAGCAATCACACATGGTAGAAGCAGAAACAAAGGCCAATCCAGACGCACAAATTACTTTAACAACAGATCTAGAATTGAAGCAACCAAATCACAAAATTCAAGCAGAAGCAAATGAAAATGCAGAAATTCAAGCTGCAAGGGACGTAAAATTACACTTACCGAAATCCAATCTGCATACTATCGATCCATCCTCAGAATTTTCAGAGTCAGAACGGTGGAATCCACCGCCGGAACCTCCAGATCGGACGGTTGCAATGGAGATGACGTTACAAGAAGAGGAACCAGATCAAGAAGATGGTGCCCCAAAACTCACGGCCACAACAGCGGCTATTCAAACAACTGTGAGTTTGCTGCTCACCTGCGTTGTATCTTCAGAGGCTAGGGTGGCAGCAATAGGTGCAGAGGTGATGAGAGACGGCACACCAAGCGTGCAGCGGCCACGACGGAAGCCGTCGAACCACAGGGCGATGGAAGGGGCAGCACTGTCACCGATAACGACAAACCCAGAGGCGGCGGTGGTAAGCAACGATTCACCGGCATCTGTTGCGAAAAATGGGAGCCTTCGTGGTGGCTTGCTTCTGAAGCGGGACCGAGGCAAGGCGGAGAGCCCGCGGTGGGTGGTGGTTGGTGACGACAAACAGAAGAGCGCGGATCCGAGCAGCTTGCGAGCGGAGGCGGTGTCGGTGGCCATAACGCTCCCGAGGGTTTGGACGGAGACGATGGAACGAGCTGCGGCTGCTGCGGTTTTCGAACGGCAGAAGGGTGGCGCCAAGAGGGGAGCAGACGACGCATCGGGGAAGGGGACTGGCGAGGACGCGAAGGCCGGGGGCTGCCGTCGCACCACTTGCCTTGAGAGAAACCACACTCACGGCCATGGACGACAACGAACAGGGAAGCAGACAGGGAAGCACGGCGAAGAAGGCGCACATGCTAGTGGCGACGTTGGTCCTGATGGGGAGAGAATCAGTATCGGCCATGGGGGTGAGGATGCCGAGTACATCCAACGGGGAGAAGGTGGAAGCTTCTAGAGAGCAAGAATGGGAGAAGAAGAAAGAAATTAGGGTTGGCCAGGGTCTCTTGGGTCAACCACATTCAAGGTTGGAGCATGTGGGCCAAGCCCATTTTTGGAACATGATGGTTGGGGATTACAGGTGGGCCGCGGCCAAAAAGGAAATTTTTATGAAATTTTCACGATATGCCCCAAGTAATGAAGCCAACTTCAGTAAGTTACAATTTATGCAATGGGATCCTAGAGGATATAGTTTTAATTTTAATTTTTTTTAATTTTTTGGACCTTGAGGACTAGGTCCATTTTTAAAGGATTGGGTATTGTAACGGACCTAGGTAAATAAAGGCCCAAATAGAAATTGGTCCAATTAGTAGAGGCCAATAATAGTATAAATAGGAGGTTTGTGTTGTAAAGAGGGTATGGAAAATGACATTGGTTTGATCCTACCTCCCTTTCTTAGGATATTCTTCTCTCTAGTTTTCCATCTCTATCCTATCTTCAATTGTAGTTCTTACACCATATTACAAAAAAATATACAAAAAATACAGCATTATACCCCTAATCAGTCTATGCCAAATTCACCTCATTACACTCTATCTCGATGGAAGAAGCAAACAATATGGAAGCAATACCAATTAAGGAAAAAATCAAAGCAACAATTTGGTCATGCGATCCTAACAAGGTGCTTCAGGCCTAGATGGGTACAATCTAAATTTTGTCAAATAATTATGGAATGTGATGGGGAAGGAGTTTAACTTGGCAATCATGGAGTTCTTTATCTTAGGCTGTCTTCCGTTGAATGCAAACTTGGCATGGGTTGCATTGGCACCAAAGGTAGAGGGTATGAAGGAATTGAAGGAGTTTAGGCCAATTAGTATGGTGGAAAACCTATACAAGGTTATTGCTAAGATTATGGCTAAGATATTAAGTGGTGTACTCCCAAGATTGGTGGGTGATGCTCAAATTGCGTTCGTGGCAGGTAGACAAATCTATGATGGTGTTCTAATTGCATGTGAGTCAGTTAACTGGTTCAAAAAGAAGAAGTTACCAGCTTCCCTGATCAAGCTTGACTTCCAAAAAGCATATGATCGGGTGAGTTGGAGATTTGTGGATCATGTCTTAGAACGGATGGGCTTTAGACCTCAGTGGAGAAAGTGGGTGCAAAAGCGCATTTCGTTGGCATCTTTGTCCATATTGGTAAACGGGGTTCCAATAAGCCCGTTTAATATGGAGAAGGGTCTTAGACAGGGAGATCCTATGTCTCCAATGTTGTTTGTCCTTGTGGTAGAGGTCCTTAGCAGACTGTTTGAGCGAGCAAGGGAATCAGGATTGGTTGAGGCCTAGCTTGTAGGAAAGAATAAAACCCTGTTTTCCCATCTCTAGTTCACTGACGATACTATTCTATTTTGTCCAAATGATGGTGAAACAATAAGGAATTATCAGAGGATTCTGGAATGTTTTGAGGTGCTCGCAGACGTTAGTATTAACTTTAAAAAATCAACATTAATAACTATAATTGTGAAGTGCAATGGATGGATGAGATATGTCATATGTTGGAATGCAGAGTGACAAAACTACTTATCAGATATCTTGGCATCCCCTTGGGTACGAATCTAAGGAGAGTAGAGACAAAAGACCTAGTTATAAAGAGTATTAAGGAGAGGCTTGCTGATAGAGGGATTTTATTCCACATTAAATTATTCCGTAAGTGAAAATTGCATTGTAAAAATGTGTGGTTTTGTTGATTAATTGTTATGATTAGCACATTATCCTCTTTTGTGCATAATTGGGAAATCTGCAATTTAAGACACCGTTTTGAATGAATTTTTATTATCTCGAGTAACCTATGCGTTTAATGTCTCGTGTTTGAGTTATTAGAATCGCAGGTAATTGAGTGTTGGTGCAAGAAGCAGTGCAAAATGGGCTAAAAAGGGAATTACAAAGTAAAGAGAGGAGCAGGCAGCGTTCAGAAATGCGCTAGAGCGCACATAGCGCTGAAGAGCGCAATGTTGAGGCGCTGGAGCACGTCTAGGGTGCTGGAGCGCCCAATGATCTCTATGTCACTACTGCACGTTCAGAGTGCTGTAGCATGAGTCCAATCATGGAATTTTGCCTCTAGCAACTTCACACCGTATTTTTTGACCCCAATGGGTTATAAATAGACATAGGGTGAAAGGAGAACAACACAATTTGACACACTACTCTTCAGATTAATTCCACAACTTTTTCTCTTTATTTTCCAACACCGTAGGTCTTTGTTATTGTTGCTTAGGTAGTTTATTTGCATTCAAGTACTGTTAGAGCTCTCGCGATTTTGTTTGAATTTCTTCGTGTTCGACCTTTTTCTTGCCGTTAATTTTAATTCAGGTTTTTATTATTCTTCAAATCTGTTCATGTTTAATTTATTTATCATTATGAGTTTTTATCTTCCACCTATGGAGGAGTAGTTTCTTGATACCTTGCATGCGGTAAGTGTAGGATTAGGACTAATTGGAGGTTCTTGTGGTTCATGGTGATTCATAATTCTCTTCCCTTCTCTAATTGGTAACATAGTGATAGCATGATATTAATTAGGGTTAGTTCTAAGTTAATAAATCTTGACGATTGTAGGATTTTTTGAATTAGGATTATTAGGATTGGTAAATTCAACTTGGTCAATGAGAATTAACCAACCCGCTAAGGGGAATTTGGAGAATTAATTCGGTAGGATTAAGTTGTGCAATTAGGTAACCAAATTATTATAAGTGTTTGAATCCGTGTCTCGGTTGTTAGCTCTTAGACTAGTTGATGCTTAGGAGAGAATGGTCGTGATCTCTTAGGTGTGTTGCATGTTAGTTAGAGATCTTTAACTAATAAACAACACCCCTTTTATGAACATTTAATTTAGGAACCCATGATAATTAATCCTTGATCTTGGAAGAACCGTATGCGGGGTATTACTTTAATTAGTTGTTATTTTCTTTCAATTAAATTCACTTCCTATAACCCCCAATTTACTTGAATTGATTCTAATTGCTTCTTTATGAGGCAACCCAAGTTAGCTTATACTATATTTTATTGGGTTGACTTTGCTTTAAAATTTATTTGATAAAGAGATAGGCGGCAATCTCTGTATCAAATTTGGCGTCGTTGTTGGGGAAGCAATTTAGCCAATTTTATTTTCCTTGATTTTATTTTATTTTATTTATTTAGTTATTTTCTTTTCTTTTATTTATTTTGCTTATTTCTTCTTCTGTCTCTTTAAAGAAAAAAAAAATACTCTTGCACTTAATATTTTCTTTGGTTCATGTGGATGACTCGTTCATTGCTTGATATCACATTAGCCACTTTTGACCTCGAAATCAAAAGGACACTAAGATATATTAGGCAAGTAAGGAGGCAACAAAGGGAACCCAATGTTGTTACTGATCAACTTATTCTTGTGGCAGGCAATATGGATAATCCATCTCAAACATGGGGTGAGTTAGTGACACCAGATTATTCTTTCGAGTCATCCGGTGTGGTGTTTCCTGATGTAGCCATGGACTTAATTTGAAATAAAGTCGGGCTTCTTGCATCGTCTACCCAAGTTCACTGGCATAGCATCGGAAAATCCACACTGCCATCTCAAATAGTTCAACATGACATTCAATACCATGAGGCGTCAAAACGTCACTCCAGATAACATGAATCTTAAGGCCTTCCCATTCTCTCTAGAAGGCGGGGCCCATGATTGGTAAGAGAGAGAGAGAGAGCGCTTGGGTGGGGGGATTAATTGGTATTTCTTGAGTCAAATTGGTTGGTCTGGCTGCTTTAGTGTTATGTGACTGAATGTTGTGGGGTGCTTGAGTGTCTCGCCTTGGTTCCGTCCTTAATGACATCGTCGAAGAGGTTGGATCCAAGTTGAGAAGTAACCAGTGATTTTAGTTTGGGTGTGAAAAAAAATAAAGATTATATTGCTCAAATTGATTTAGCACAGGGGGCTTAATTTGGGGAGACCAATGTAGACATTGAGATCATTCCACTAACTTAAGGGTGGGTGGTATATCATTTATCGGCAAAGAGTTGTGCAGTGCTTTATTACTAAGAACGAGTGGAAAAGATTGCAGTGTCATCTTGCTAGTTCTTGGTGCTCACAAGTGGCTATGATGTTAACTTCTGGTGGTGGTGGTATTGAGTTGTGTTGTACTCTGGTGTTGATTTTATTTGTTGTGTGTAGTTAGTTTTGATGTTGTTGGTTGCTATTTTTTGTGTCAGATTTGGTATATTTGTTTATTGTGTGATGTGCTCCTCCTATTTATGAGTTTTTGGTGAGTTGTATTTATCTAAATAAAATGTCTTTCTTTTTTATCTTATATATAAATCTTCAAAAGGAAGACAAATTAATCGAGAGAGTTTGACAATCACCTCTAAGCTAAAGTAACAAGAATGCACTTTCTTGAAATTTAATTTGCCAATCACACCTTCTTCTTCTTCTTCTTTTTTGACATAATCAAAGTACTGTCTAAGATCCACGTCCCTTCAACAAAGGCACTTCGATCAAATAAAGCTTCAAATTAACAGGGGTCCTAATAATTTTTGTTGACATATTCTGGTGTGTTTTTAGGGGTGCTGATTTTTGGGGTTCTTCTTGTTTTGTTTCCCATGTGTTATGTTGTTGTTATTTAATTTTGTGTTCTATTTTGATTATTTTTGTGTCTTTGTGCTAGTTCTGTGTATTGCTCTTGGATCCCTCACCCCATGTTTTGAGTTTTGGTGGGTGTGTTTTTACCTTAAAATAAAACTTCAAATTAACATAGATAATAGATAATAGTTAATTAATTTAATCAAATATTAATATTTCATCTTACTTGCAATATAGAGTTTAAAAATTATTTAGGGGTTAAAATGAAATTTCACAATTTTGATTATAAGACGTTTTAGGAGTTAAGTAGCTATTTTATACTTGTTCAAAGTGAATCATCAATTACAAAATCAATGGTCAAAATACAAGAACCAATTTGCTCCCCAACTCAACTTATACCAATGAAGTCAAAGCTAAGAAACTCATTTATACTCTCCATAAAATTATAATCAAAACCTGATATTTTCGTATTTAAGAATTCACTTTTAGAAGTAAGGTAGCGTCATCATTCTTTGGAAGCGTAATGAGCACTCATCAATATATGAGAAAAAAGTTATACAGATCCAGTGACCAATATTTTCTGGATTCTATGTATCAAACACACTTATCACATTTCTGTACATTGATCAAGACGATGATTCTTTGAACATATACACTTTTACGTTTTTTCTCATGTTGCTACGTGAAGCACGTGTGTATGCCATATAGATCCATGCACAAAGTCAAAAACTGCGATAGCATGTTTTTATCATTCTTAATTATTTGAAATGAAATTTGAACTAATATTTTGCTCTAACAAAGTTCACGGGTTGCGTATATAAAATGGACATTGTAAGCAATTTATGGGACATGTTGGACATTTCGTCGAAAACTCTTAATTAGTAAAAAAAAACTTTCTACATAGAAATGATTTGAAATACTGCTTGTACTATTACTCTATTAGGATATGAATACCTAGGTATAATCTCAGTCTCATAATAATACTTTCACATAAAAAATTTTAAAAATGTTACGGATACATTATTTTATTGCCATCACTTATACATTACATTAAATGCACATTTTTTTTCTCTTCCACAATCTCATGCTCTTCTTCTTTGTTTTCTTGCTTTTTTCCCTCTCTCTTCTTCTCTAACCCTCCCTGCATTTTTTTTTGTCTTTTCTTTAATTTATCATAAACGCTTTTTTTTCTTCAATTTTTTAGTTTTTTTATTGATTTTTTGGTCATTTATCACACTCGCTATCTTAATATAAACGTTATTTATTTTTTTTATTCTTTATTTTTTCCTTCTTTGCACGACGTTATGGATCCTAGAATTTTCATCTTTGTTTCTATTATTTTTTTGTTTTTGATTGTTTAAAAGTTTATGCATGTGTGAAGAAAAATTTGTGCATTTATTATTCAAAAGCTTGTGCACATGAGCATCAAAGTTTTCTTCTTTGTATTTATTTCTGTTTTTGTTTTAATCATATTTTTTTATTTCTGATTATTCAAAAGTTTATGCATATATATAGAAAAGTTTCTGCATTCTTTATTAAAAGTTTGTGCACGTGAATATCAAAATTTTCTTATTCTTTATTTTTGTTTCATTTTCGTTTTATCCTTTGTTTCTACTTATTGAAAAGTGTAGACTTCAATTCAAAAGTTTGTATATTTGCTTTAAAATGTTTGTGTATAGTAACGAGTGAGTCTACATGTTTACAGTGTGAGTGTGGTGCATGGGAGAGAGTGTGACAGTTACTTTTATCTGATTTGATTTGATTTCATATTTAAAAAGGTTTGTGTATGTATATAGAAAAAATTTGTGTATGTGTGCAAGAGTTTGGACACTCAATGTTTGTATATATACTATACGTACATAATACGTTGATTGTACGTTGATAGCAAAAAAGTTGTATCCCTAACTTTACTTAAATTTTTTTGATAAATCGTATATTTTATTTTATTTTCCCCTGAAGTTTGTGCGGTACCTAAAATAATTTTTTTTTTAAAAATTAACAAGTCTGTATGGTATTTAATAACAATGTTATTGATCTCAGTCAAAGCTGTGTCATTAAACGGTGCTTGATTTATTTTAAAAAAAAATAGTTGTTAATTTTATTCCTTTAATTTTTATTATTTTTTTAAAATAAAATAGTATAAAATAAACTTATCTCTCCTTTATTTTCCAATGAATGCGTACAAGATTGACTTCATGCATATTGAAATTGAAATGAAATGAAATTGAAATTGAAATTGAAATTGAAATGATTAGACAGACTTATAAACCTTGTATGTTTACCACATTAATTCATGTATACATCTATGACATGTGCGAAAAAAGAATAATAACAGTAAGCTAAGCATAGAGTTGCCTTTCAAAGAAACACGCAGACAATAAGGTACATGTAGGCGACAAAAATGGTGGCTATAAAAGTTGTTAAACATTAATTGGCGTCATAATTGATATAAATACATGATATGGTGACTAAAATGGATCTAGACTAGTGGCCACTATTTTTCCTAAAGGTTGTTAAACGTTAATTGGAGGTAACAGAATTGATGATAAATACATGGTCAGGTGAGATTGAGCTCTCAAATTATCTTAGATTGTACGTATTATTGGCCGTGTCGTGGAAAACGACGTTAATGTTGATGAATTGTACATTTGCATTTGGAGTAAACTAATTAATTTAAAATGAATGGAGAAAAAGGAAAGAAATAGTAGCTTGCTCAATTTCAATTAAACAGAAAGGTGTACCTTATGCCCATATATGTCATTAATTAGAGTCTCAAATTAAAGAACCACAAGCCGTGTGTGTTCACAAGGCATACTTGTAATTACCATATTATGCTAGACTTAACTTTGAAATTTTTTAATATTTTTTTAATACCAGTGCATAACTGAAAGTTTACAATTATTTAAAAACAGAACTAGTATAAACTCAATCACTGTGTCACTCCTTTTTTTTTCCTGCTCCAAGTTTTATCACTAATTTTACATTAATGAATCACGCAATTATCTCATGAATCATGAAATGAACTGCTCTTGAAAAGCTAAATAAGAGTAGTTGAGCGAAAAATGTTGAAGTTTGATAAGTTGCGTTTTAAACTCAGTTTTTGTTTTAGCCAAATGACTAGTCTGTGTTTAATGTTGACTTAAGAGAACTCTTTATACATGAATTTAGTTCATAAGTTAATATTTGTGGGGTTAAAATCCTCTTATTTTTAAAATGAAAAGCCGATGGTTATGTTCATCATCACACCATTCATTTATGTGATCATCTCATGTTATATGACCATTGACTCTCTAATGAATAGTGAGATCTTGATCCATATTTATGGTACCAAGTGAGCAATGTGGATTTGGGCGTTGTCATATTACACACACGCGTCACCCCACCTTGTGTGTCTCGTCACGCGGCGATGCGGAGCCGAGCACCCTGGGCTGCAAGAAAGACGACGGCATCAAGCCACAGCGGAGATGGCGACGCAAGCTGCTATTGAGACCGCGTCTGCGTTGAGACAAGAACAAGGCCATGCGCCGGAGAGAGTGAAATCACGAGGCCAAAATGCGGTTTGAGAGAAAGGGAAGGGAAGGGAAATTAAGTTTGGGCCAATACAACACTACTTTAAGCGCCGGTGTTTCCTCACTATTAAAACCATCATTTTTTATCCTCCGTTTCTATAGTGTCTTTTATGTGACTTTTGCTTCTCCTTTAGCATTGCTCATCTTCTCCATCTACAAACGCAAACACCAGAGGCATCCCCACTACCTCTTGGCTGCTCATTATACTAGGAACTGTGTATGGATGGGTTCCTAAGGAGACTCACATCAAATATTGGAGAGAATCCTCTCGAGGCATTTCCACCGAGCATAACAAAGTGAAGATAACACCTTAAGGACAATGCGCATGCACAATTTTTGGTATAATCGTTTAGGTATATTTTTCTTTTTGTTTGCCCGCCCAGTAATCTAGGTCGTTGTGGTGGGTGAGTCTCGCAGCAAGGATAACTGTGTACACAACCCGAGATCTGCTTAAGCGATACCAAACCACTTACCACTCGGACCAACCCCCGTTGGTCACTATATCAGGTGTTGGTCACTATATCAGGTATATGAACCTGCATAAACCTCAACCAAAAAATTGTACTACATTTAATTCTTGCCGGAAGGAGAATGTTTAATATAAACCAATTGCGTGACCTTTTTTTCTACATCGACGATGAAAAGACTAGTTGATTTTAAAAATAATAATAATAATAATAATAACGAAAAGAACAATGACATCGATAATGAATTAAATTTAAATTGACAATGAATAATATTATGTGCATTTGATTAATTGAAAAGAAGTTATGGTTAGGGAATGCTCTTACCCGGTTTTGAAAACATGATTCTAACATGTGGATAACGTGTCCTAATTCCTCTTAATTAATTATGAGGATTCGAGTGAAATAATATACCCCATAATATAACTTCGTGCCTTATAAAAAAACAAAACGCACAATGACTTTTTTGTTTTCTTGTCGGGGCTGCATTTCATTTTGTCTAAAAGGATCGCATTTCTTTAATCGTCTAGAAAAAAGTAGTCAATACAATTTTTCAAAAAACTCCCTTCAACTGAGTCATGTGCTGTAAATTCCTTGTACATTTTTAACTTATTCAAGCGGTTTTAAAACTAACTAAACAGTGGATTTTAATGTAACTACTAACTAGTTAGTGTATGTGTAAAACCTATAGTAATTAAGGCCGGTTTGATGCATTCACGGAATCATCTGAATGAGTTTCAAAGCACTGGACATTCTTCTATATAACCCATATCTAAAAAAAAAAATTATTGCATTTTGTCATATTTTTTCCTTTATTCATCTTGCAAAACACAATGATTTGCTTAGTTTTCGTTCTTACCTATTGTGTTTTCTATTTTAAAACTTTTTGCGAAGTAAAAAGACAGGAAACATTATTATATTCTTTTTTCAGTGTTTCTTTTGGCAAAATGTTAAAAACAAAAAATATGAAAAAATAAAAATAAAAAATGAAAAAAAATTGTTAAGGACTAAATATGAAAACTCAAATTCAAATTATTAATCCAAGCCACTCTGGCTCAATTTAGGGATTCGATATCATGGATCTCGACCCAGGGATAGGATGCATGACGCAGTCCAACGTAACGTCGTATTTGGTAACTAATCATGGCAACAAGCGGCGTAATCGTCCCGACATTACGTATGACAAAGGGCATGGAACATTACAATGACAAACCAACAATTAAATCTCGGTGAGGTATATAAGGATCACACGTATCTCAAGACAAGGTAAATTCTAATCATTATTCACTCATCTTATACACGTGAGCGTTGAAGTAACCTTGCAGGTACATTGGATTCACAATCCAAAGCTCATTTGAAGGACAAAATATTGATTATGTGATCTCAAAGAAGTTCGGAATAGCGTGTCGAGATTCTGCGGAACATAAACTAGACATGGAAAGGCCGATATTTTCATTTCTATTCAAGGGATTATTCTCCTTTTTTTTCTTCCCTGTATAACGGGCTAATAATTCATGGGTTATTTAAGTTGCTATTTCTTCTAGAGGGCTACGCTTTATCTCTACGGATTAGAAATCAAAATATTTGGCCCACACCGTTGCCCGTTGGATCCCATTATTCCACCACGATTCATGGGCTATGACATTTTGAATATTGAAGGGTTGAACACCGTTTTTTGGGTGTCTTTACAATGCATTAAACTCAACCCTCGCAACTTGATTTTAAAATATCACTGTAGCCTGCAGCTTGCTTACGAAGCCCAATCCTCGCTGAAGAAGGCTCAACCGACATGCAATAACAGAAAAATAAAGAGATCCCATGCGTTTACGAGAATGATATATAGCCACATAATAACCTCATCAAGAAGCACCTTATTATATCTTAGGGTCATGCTCTAAATATATATGCCAAGTTTCGTTAGTATACTCATTTTAGGTAGAATAACATGTTAAGTAACGTCTCATTAATTATTAGATAAAATTTTGATGAAGTATACACTTTAATGACATTTCATTTAATAATAAATAAAATATGATTCAACGCAATATCTAATGTAAATTTAATTACATAAATGAGTGCACATAACATTTGTTATATATATATATAGTACATATTCAATCACCAAGGTAAACCTAGCTACACGAATAAATTTGCCTAATTTACACTTGAGTTTCTTTATACACGCCCTAATTTGAGCGCCTAAGCATCTATGCAAATTATCACATATGTCCAACAAGAGAACAACGACATGCTATAAATAAAGTTCTTAGGCAAGAACACTAGTTAATTGTTATCTAAGTAGCCAACTAAACCGATCTCCATAAATATTTTTTTTTCTTTCTTTTTTTTTTTTTTTTGGTTTCCCAGGATATCCCCACCCGCGTGTCAGGTGAGACTAATCCCTCGCCGTTCTGAAGTCCAGTTAAGGGGTATACGGCTGGCCTGTGGGTTTGCTCCATTCACAGTGGGTAGGGATCGAACCCCTCCCACCTGCTTAAGGGACGAGAGTACTTAACCACTCACGCAAACCCGCCAGATTTTTTTTTTTTTTCTTTTCTTTACGTGCTCATATCACAAAACTTGCAATTGTGAGGATCACCCACATTAATTAGTCAATTCGAGGGAGGACAAAATCCTTGTAACCTTGTAACGTAAGGCAAGTCATTATGACAAAATTAGTTATTAAACATAAAAAAAAAATTCAAACTAATTAAGAAGATATATACCTAAATGTAAACTTTGATACTGACAATCAAATAGCGCAGAGAATACACAACTTTGTAACCTCAAATTCAGCCTCTCTTTCAATGCTATCTTTACAGAGATTGAGAAATTGTGTGTCATTGTTCCACATGCGTTTTTCATTCTACGAAAATTGAGGTGACCAATTAATATGAAAGGATACGTAATTTTTTGGACACCTATTAAAATTAATGTGGAGGCCAGTGGTAGTGTTGAGAGAGTAGTTTGTAAGGAGATGGTTTGTGTCTCTAATTAGGAAAAATAAAACATTTAACAATGGTGACTCTAATTGCAAAAATAAAAATAAATTAATTTTCTTTGTAATTATAAAAAAAAAAGAAAATTTGATTAAGAGTCACCTTTTTAATTAAGATGTAAGGAAAACAAAGGTCTAAAAAAAAGATTAAGATAAAGTTAGTCGTTATCCCAACATTGGACATCAATTTTTCCCTTGAGGCCATAAAACGTGGCAAACATATCCGCCACCCTCCTATTCTCTGCCGCGGGCGGTAATAACTATTTCTTTTCTTGAGAGAAGGTCCATCACATTGTCTTCACAGCATTTTTGTGAGATTAGTCCCTAACAATTAAAGATAATTATCGAAATAACTTAATCACCATAATGTTCTGATAAAATGTTCGTTACAAACAAGAAAAAATAATAATAACAAAAATGTAAAAAAAAATAAAATAAAACACTGGGTTTAGCCCGTATATATTGAGAATTTTACAATTTATGTAAAAAGTGTGAAATGTTGATGACGATGATGACATAATATTTCATGAAAACTTATGTGGAGTGGAGCACCCAATGTTGGCCGTCAATTTTCACCTTGAGACCGTGAACCCTCGCAAATAGATCGACCGCCCTTCTAACCCCTCTGTTATCCGCCGCGGTAAAATAATCGTGCCCGAAAATTACACCGCCGGGTCGGAGTATCCGGTACCCACGGGTTATGTCGGCCCATGCGGACAAAAAGTCGTGACCGGCGTCTACCTCCACCAGATCCGCGAACACGCCCCACTCGCACAGCTTCATAAGCGCCGACCCGCTCGAAAACGGTACGGGCAAAACCGACCCGGTTTGGTTGAAAGTGACAACGTTCTGAAGGAACTGGTAATAGAGCCAAACGTCGCCGTTCAGCATCGGGATTTTGCTGAACTGGTCCCTGAACCCGGCCCAGCCGCGAAAGTCGTCGACGCAGAGGATCTGAGTCGAGAGGCCCAGTCGCCGAGTCAACTCGGCCATGTGGATCGCCGACGCGCCGAGGAAGGTCCCGACCTCTACCACCACGCGGGGCCTCACGCGCCGGATGAGGTTCTCGAACACGGCGCCGTTGGATCCCCATCCCTTGACCCTCTTCGTCCGCCGGAGCCGCCGAGAGACGTGCTCCGGCGGGAAACCGACGAACGGAGACGCGCCGTCGAAGAGGCGGTCGACGAGTGTTCCGCGGACGAGCTCCGGCGGGATCGGATCGGCACACTGAGTCGTGACTCGGAACGAGTCGAGCTCGGTTGCGTTAACGGCGACTCGCAGAACCGCCGAAGAAGAAGAAGAAGGAGGAGGATAAGGAGAATTAACCGACGGTAACTGTTTTGGTGATGACGTGGCAGAGGGAGCGGAGAGGTAGCCCAGGGCGTAAGTTAGCACGAGTAAGATAAAATACGCCGCGGGCTTTGCAGTTCTGAGGATTGTTGTGGGTTTCGGTGAGAGTACTGATCTCTTGTTGTTGAGTTGTTCTGTTTTCATTGTTTCTATTTTGGTTAAGGCAGGGGAATTTTTTTTGCTTTAATTGGAATTGAGGGAAAAGAGAGAAAAACATAAGAATTAACCAATTAACGAATAAACGAACTTCTGTGTGTGATTTTGATTGGACAGGGGAGGGGAGGGGAGTAGAGAAAAAGTATTGACCACAAAAACGAGGAACTGAGGAAGAAGATATCAGGAGTTCTTATTTGTTCTGTCTTCAGTGTCAGAGAATTGTAGTTGTAGAGAGAAGTGGATTTTTGTGGTTGCTGATTTTTTTTTGTTTTTTTTTGTGAAGTGAGTTATTTCTTCTATCTGCATGGATTTGACAATTCATAAAATTTGGTGGGGGTATATATGGTTTGGGGAACATGATGTTATGATAGAAATATGGTTTTATGGTGAAAAAAGTTAGAACAAGTAAACATCGTAACATTGACATCCACTTAATTTTGGGAAGTTTGTTTGAGATCAAATGAAGATGAGTAAAAGTTAAAAAATTGGATCGGCTGCGTTTTTACACTTGAACGAAGAAGTAATATTTAAACGTGCGAATTTCGTAAAAGTTATTAAAATATGAGATATTTTTTAAATTATAACATTTTGTAATGATTTATATCGTTATTTTTTTTAATATATAAATTATCACTTTTTGTGGTGATTTATCTTTTTTTTTTGATAAATCGTTATTTTGTGGTAATTTATAACGTAATTTTTTTATAAATCACCATTTTAGTGACAATTTGTTATAAAATCTCACATTTTGATATAATGAAAATAGAATCATAATCTTTTTTTTTTCACTTCTTTTACCACACTTAAACTTTTTAGCCTTGATGAAATCATAATAGTTTTCTTTTTCTAAGAAAGATATATTGAATTTTATATCAGACACATTATATGTTTAAACACGACTCTTCTAATTAGATTTAAATAATTTAAAGTGAAGTCTCTCACTTTAGATCGTAAAGTGAGAAATCTTATCACTAAAAGATATACCTACAATTTTGTCAAGATTTTAATCTGTCATTATAAGATATACTTATGATTTTATCGTGACTACCATATTGTCCCTAAAACCTAGTGACACTTTAATGTCAGTTGATATAAGTGTTTGAAGTGTCACTAAATCTATAGTGCAAGTCTAAAAATAATAAATAAAAGTATATCAATTGTGACAAAATAAACGTCTGTAGGTATAAATATTTGAGATGTACCTACGATTTTTATACCTTTAACCACAATTTTTTATCGTCACTGAAAATTAATTTTGTTGTAGTGTAACTATGATAAATAGATTAAGTAATGTAAGGTTTTTTTTTAATCAATTTGGTTTATATATAATGTTTTGCTGGAGTCCTTATTCGTTTCCTTACGCAATTCATTTGTTTTATTAAGTAAATTAATGAAGCTGATGAAGAATATCCTCTTTAGTAGTTAATGAAAGTGAGAGAAACAATATATTAAAGAATAAATAACGCAGGTCAAATGGCAATGAAAAATAAAGTACAAAATATAAGGATTTGGAATTTGGAAGTATGTACCAAATTTATACATTATTTAGAAATAGAAAAACTTATATTCTAGCTCATTCTTGTAATCCATCCCAAAAAAAAAAGCACCTAAGACTTGGAGTATGATGGAAGAATGTGTGCAAAGGAAAAAAAGCTATTTTCCACATATATACGCATCCCTAATCCCAAAACAATACTCAATTAAAGGAAAATACATATATATCACAATAAATTAAAGTTATACACAAGAAATTATTTCTCTTACTCTTTTCCTCAAGCAGCTATTTTACTTTTATTTTTTATATTTTCATCTTAGACAAACTCATTTTCTCTACATTTTTTAATCTTGACTAAGACATATATCGACAAAATTAGTGATTAATATCCTTACAATAATTAGTATCGCACAAAACATTAAACTGCTAATTATGGGTGAGTTTTCATTTTCATAGATGGGAATTGAATCCCCACCTCATGATTAAGGAATAAAGTGATGTTCTACTAGGTCGCACCACGTGATTAATAGGACTAATATACATCATCTCATGTTCTCATTTGTCATTAATTAGATTCTCTATTAATTATTCACCGTAAATCGTGTTTAACATGGTGAGATTCTCTTTTAAAATGCACGCTCATCGCATTAATCACATTTTAATCAATTATGAACAGTTATTATATTTGCATAGACATAAGAAGATCAAATCAAATCATGTTAAATAGAAATTAAGAAGAGCTGTTCCCATGATAAATATATAGTAGAATATAGTAATTTCTTATTACACTCGCCTTGCTCGTGAAGTTGCGTGGATCTCTGAACATTGGGTTTTATAATAAATTTTCATTGTTAGTCAAACAATTAAGGGTGAATCAATCAGCCATTGGTTCGATCTTAGTGTAATTTGAGATAGAGAAGTTTTAGTATGTGTTATGACTCCACTTGCCACTTTTTATCTTTGCTCCTCTTTTGAGAATCATGCACTACACTCTTTATACGTTCTATCCTTTTCATCCATCCTGTTTCTGCTTTCTATATCCTTCCTTCACTCATGATCAGCAGCCTCCGCACCCGGAATAGATTCTCTCAATTTGATCAAATGATAATTGTTGTTAAATGTAATTTTTCACCATTAATTAAAATGATGAAATCTATGCATGACATAAATAACAAATAAATTAACAGTGAAATATTACACTTGACAATAACAATTAATTTTGTCAACATCTAATTCAATAGGGTCATTGCAAATCCCATAGTCATACCCTCAAAAGTTCCATAAGGATTTAAAAAAAAAATGTTTTTGCTCTTTTAGGTGATGAGCCTCATGGATCCTATCAAGATAACCTCTTATAAGAATTTGAAACAATTAATAGTCTTTTTTTAGATTAATTTTAAGGGTTGAGTTAAACTCACTCAATTTAAATATGATATATCCAAATTTATATATATCCATTTTACGTTGAGATATGAGCTACTTGCAAATTTTTAGTCACACCTAAGAGGTCATAGAACGCCATACTAATCAATTACCACAATAATAATATTATTCATTATTTTCATTAAATACACCAAATCTAGCAACATGAGAACCATGCTGATCATATTTCTAGATTTGGTGGTGTAGTTTGGGTATGGTAGTTTCAAACTCATATACACATGCAATGCACATACTATTTCAAGCAATCTAACAAAAAGTTGCATCATAATTACGTAAGTTTTACCAAACTAGGAATGAATTTCCTGTCGTTTAATAAAAAAAACAAAGATGAAAACGAAAAAAAAAAATGATGGATAGAAACAAATTTAGGCTCATTTGGTTCTTCTTTTAGGCGATAGGCTCATTGGGCCCAAATATAAATTTGTGAGTTGTGACCATGGCATTATTCAATGGATCATTGGGCTAGCTCACAATTAAAGCACACCCTAAAGAGGTGCCAATTTTGTGGTTTCAACATGGGCTATTAAAATGACCAAAAATGAATGGTCCATTAACTATTGTCCTGACCAAAAATGTTATAGTGAATTAACCAAGACAAAATAATATATGGCATTAACCACATTCTGCATTAATATCAGGGCGATCAAACATTTTCTTTTCAAATCGTGTCCTCAATGTTCTTTCTGATCTGCATTTCTTCTGAGTGTGCGTTATGTTTGTGGCATCAGATTGATGAGAATGTTCAGAGGGAGATAATTGACCACCGGTCTTTAAGGCATCCATATATCATCAGATTCAAAGAGGTAAGAGTTTGCTTTTCTAACTTGAACTGTTCCTTCGTTCAGTTTCACAGGGGTATTTGGAATTTAGTATATGGTTTATCTGCATTATTTTTGAGCACACTGCTCTCAGATTACAGCTTGGAGCTTGCTTCAGAAAGAAATTTGAGTAGTTCATAGTTGGATATCACTGACTCAAAGATTGGCATAATTCATATTTCACAATGCCCTTTGCAACGGGTTATTATCACTGACATGCATAATGTGCAAAAAAACTTTATGGGTTGCATAACATGGACTTGTACCTGCACGGAAAAAAAAAAAT
>QANU01060502.1:120622-194695 GCA_003254905.1 Nissolia schottii | reverse complement strand
AATCATGTTCTTAGACTGTTTTACCCATCTGCTACAGTGTCTATTACTTCCGAGTTGCTGGTTTGTCTTAGTAACAACTTTCTTTATGCTTCTCGATGGCTATAATGGCTTGGTAGTCTTTCTTCTTGCGAATCCTCACTAATTACTCTTTTTAGAAGTGATAAATTCTGCTATTACTATACTTTCTGCTCATTAAACATATATTAAACATTTTAACTGTTGACTTAACAGAGATTGGTTTTTCTCAATGTATAGATACGAGCCTAGAAGTTATTTTCATCATAATGGGATTATGCTCCTGTTATGGTCTTTAGATACAAGGATAAGCTCAAATCCATTTTTTTCTTTTTCAGCTTTTCTTTTCTGTACTGAACCAGATGAATTCAAAGTTTTATTATTAACTTCTAGGCCAAAATATAGGTAAAAATTAAGGAGGGTGTAGAACATGTTTATAGGTACTAAACTTAGGCTTGTTCTGTGAGTTAAGTCCATATTCTTATCTTTTTTTACTAAGGAAAAAAAACAAGGATCTTGGAAGCTCATTGGAGTTTGTTTTTTGTGTATATTATTCAGTAGCAAACTTGCACATTAGTGGGAAAGAAAAGGGTCTGTAGAAGAGAAAGAATCAAGATATACAACAATTGAAGATGATTAATATATGTTAAAATGTTTTAAAGAACCTCTTACTCGTAGAGTTTTAGTGGTTGCCTAGTGAAACCAAATTGGGAAGCCACTTTTAGATCCAGCAGGGGATTATTAATACCTGAAGGACTTGTAAACAATGATGGGTTGAGATCTTCCTTCACACTTTTGTACAAGTTGTCTATGCATCCATGAGAAGAATTTCCATCCAAAAGCTTTAGAATGGAACCAATTGGTGCAGTGAGGAAGCTGAATAGGAAATCAACAAAATCACCTTCAGCTTCAGCATACAGTATCTTCTCTGATTTTCTGTTTTATTTTGAAGCTTTCAAGATAAATAGTCCATTTAAGTAAACTGTCCTTCCTTCAACAGAAGCTGTCATGCGGAGTTGATGAAACTAAAAAGGCAATCCTTCGGGCTCTTAAGCTTCTTGCATTAGGCGTTTTTCTTCAAGGTATTCAACTGAACCTATGGCTTTGTTTGTGGCTAAATTATGTGCTTTGTTATCATTTGGTCTTTTCAATGAATGTCAAATGTTGGAAGAAAAGGAAGTGTGTATCTTTCAATATCAATGTTTATGTAATACGTATGTTCATTTTGAGAACTTGCATTTTGTAACACATTTCCCTTGGGAATGTCTAAATTTGAACCCTTTTCAGGTGGTTATTTTCATCGCGCCAATGATCTTTCGAATGGGGTAGATATTAAACACATAAGGTGGATGGGAATACTTCAGGTATGATTTTCTAGCTAGTTTTCTCTGCATATTGCACTTATTCTTGAAATGTGAATTATTGTTTTTTGAATTACACCTTGGATATCATAATAAGTTCACTTTTAAACTAGACTAGCCTATTCTCTTCTATGTTAATGCAAATTTTGTTGCTGAATTGTGCATTCACTACTGCTTCTTTGCTTCAACTTGGCCTTGATTTGGTTCCCTCTTGTTTGTGTTGTCTATTGACAATTGCATTTTTTTTTTGTGTGTTTCATATTCAAGGCATTTGCTATAAGTAATTTGACTATATTGATGATACCTTTACTTATCATTAAAGAAAGTGTCACACTATTCTATTTTTGGGATGTTTAGTTGATGAGTTGCTAAAGTGGACTTTATATAAAATCATTATCTTTATAGTTGCCAACTGTTGATTTTTCTCTGTACAAGCAAAGGATCCACCAAATGGCCAAAGTGTGTAGTTGATGTTGGGTGTGAGATAGGGGGAAGTTCAAGGTAGCTGGCCTAAAAATTTGGAGCTACTGCCATTGGCATCACTCTCAGCCCTGTTCAACCTCAAAGGGCCAATGCTCTTGCTGCTGCTCAAGGACTATCTGACAAGTTCTCTCTGTTTTTTTACTTTCTATTTTATTATTATTATTGTTATCATGGTTATTAAACTCTCGAGTTAACTCGTAAACTCTTATGAGTTTACGATTTTACTACACAAAACGAGTTAACACTTATGTAAACTCTTTTTTAGTAAACTCTCGATTCTACTAGCGAGTTTACGAGTTAAAATCTACTTACGAGTTTACCTCAAAATGTATAAATTTTGTAAATTTGTTAAATACTTACCTAACTTTGTTTATATTAGATAATATATATTGAGTTTATTTAGCTAATTTCAAATATTTATCATAATTGAGCTATGTTTTATTGAACTATAAAATAATACAGATACAGAATAAAGTATGACATAACTACTAAGTGTTATGTATTAAGGTGTATTTTATGATATTTATTTCATTAATTAATTTAAATTTAACATTATTCAATTTCAATTATAAATATAATATTTAATCAAGTTTAGTTCCAAATTATATTACTTATAACATTTTTTTTACGTATGTAAACTCATACGAGTTTATGAGTCGTGTTTACTAAGACTCCATGAGTTTACTTAAACTATCGAGTTTGATAACCTTGATTGTTATTATTATCCTCTTGTTATTATTCTTCTCTTTTAGTATAGCATAACATATGCCTATGCAACAGGGGATTGTAGTTTGTTAGAGGATTGAGGTACTTTTATTTCATTGATTCAATGGATGATTATTTGGTCAGTGATCGATGTGATGTAGTAGTAACCAATTAACTTATTTGATTATTATTATTACTCTTCTGATCGAATTATCTTGTAGGATTAAATAAGTAACAATAGAGTTTCTTTATAGGAAGAGAAATGAAATAAAAGAAATAAAATATAATTTATAAGTTAAAAATTCAAGATTTTGAAGTATCACAAATGGGAAATCAAATGAATATTAAAGTAGTTGGTAATTGGTAATTGGTAATATTAATTAGTTTCCACATACAAAATTAAAAAAAAATTGAAACTTAAACCTAGCAACAGTTTAAAACCATTGCAAAAACAGTAGTTAAGAAAACTACATAGCGGCGATTTAAAACTGCTGCAAATACTTTATGAAAAAAATATATTTTAAACCGCTGCAAAATATATTGCGGTTGCTATTCCACTTGTTGTTGACAACCAGGGTTTTTTGATGCATAGAATTGCAGCAGTTGGCCAACCGCTGCAAAATGATTTTAGTGGCGCTAAATACAGTTCTAAACTACTGCAAAATTTACTTTTTCTTGTTGTGAATTGATTATTACATACATCAAACTCATATTTAAATATAATTTACATATAATTGATAGTTATTTTCTCAACTCTCAAACTACTGCAAAATTTACTTTTTCTTGTTGTGAATTGATCATTACACACATTAAACTCATAGTTAAATAAAATTTACATATAATTAATAGTTATTTTCTCAACTCTCAAAAAAATTATTATTATTATTATTTATTATTATTAATAATAATAGTTATTTATTCCTCTTCTTCTCTCATTTCATAAATTTCACTTCTCTCTCTACAAAAAATTGCATATTAATTAATTAAATGATAACGTTGTACAATCACAAATTGAATAGTATGTTATTCTATGCATCAATCTATCATAAATTGCTTAACCAACTAATATAGACAATATTTATGTAATCAAAATGGATTTTAAGCAATTTATATAAGTCACACATACAAGTTAAACTATAAATTTAAAGAAATATAATAACATTACAATAAATTAAAACTTACAAGTCTACCACAAGAGAAGGTGGAATGGGGTGTTGCGGTTTGGTTATTGGGGTCGGACCCAAAATCGCCAAACCGATTGGTGATTTACCTTTAAAAACACCAAACCAGTTGGTGAATTCAATATTAAGTTGCCAGACACGTTGGCAACTTCTAGTCAAAATCGTCAGACGCGTTGGTGTGTTCTTTACAAAATTGCCAAACGAGTTAGCGTGTTCTAGGCAAAGTCGTCAAACGGTTTAGCGAGTCCTACGTGGCACTGCCATGCGGACTTGTTTGCCACTTTGTCCAAAATGCGTGTAGTCTTGTAAAATATTTTGAAACAGTAATATTTTAGCAATATGTTTTAGTAGTAGGGGTATTATAATTATAAAAAAAAACTCAGCAACTTGCCTTAACAAAAAGCACCAAGATAAGCACACTTTGATTTGAAGTTAAAAACACACTACAACCATCGTTTTCCCCTTTTAGAAAAGAAGTTGTTTTAACACGTTGTGTTCTAACACTCACTTAACTATATTTATTTTGTCTATTTATAAATTTTACTTTGACTAAATTAATATAACTTTAAATCAAGAGTGTTGCTTTATGAAATGACATATTTTGTTCTGAAAGGATAATAAAAGGAAACTAACCAATCACAAAGGTAATTGATATTAAAAAATGAGAGAAAAAAAATAAGTAAAATTATCTTTGACTTGCATATAATTTTCAATTCAACTCTGCTATTTGTACATCTCAAAAATAACTACCTAACAGTCACCTAACAGAGAAACAAACTGCGATGACTCATAGTCTTCCTAGGTCCAAAAAAAAAGGAAAGACCAACGCGGTGTGCAGGGTGCATAGCAACGCCCAATGAGCACTGCAGCAACTCGAGAATTAGTCCCACAACAGATATAGGCTTGTGAGGGGTCTCATTCTCCCCTATATAAAAGCTTTCTGTGAGTGTTTAGATTTGCTAATTTACTGAAGAGCTTGAAAGGTTCCACTCTTGTGAGACTTTTTGCTCCAGTTCTTTTTATTTCTTTTCTCCCTTTCGTTTTCATTCGTAGGGAAGTAGTGCCTCCATATAGGGTGGCAGACGCTCCCAGCTTAGTGCTCCTTAGCAGTTAGCTATTTTCTACTGAGTAGCTTTCTTCAAGGTCTATTTTAGACCATGTATTTATTTTTTAAAAGTTATTTATTTTAGAATCATTTATTTTAAGAATTATTTTATTTATGTTTTATGAAATCCTAGGATGTGGAACTTAGTATTTTATTTTATGTATTTATGAAGTTAGTTATTATTAGGAATTATTTTTATGAAATTAGTTATTAATTAATTTATTTAATTAGTTATTTCTTTATTTAAGAAATAGTGATTTATTTAGAAATGTCTTTAATTACGAAGTAAGTTATTTCTTTATAATTATTCATTTAGAAACTCCTTATTTATGAAGTAGATAGTTATGAAAATATTTATGAAACTATTTTTTGGAAAGTCATGAAATTATTTTAGGACTACATGAGACCACATGTTTTATTACATTAAATATGCCATTTTGCATGTGTATGATTATTTATCAAATTAAGTCATGTTATGTTATCAGTATCAATTAAATAAATTATGTTATTATGATCATGTTATATTGTGTATTTAAACTATTTTCATGGAAATTATATCTAGGATATAACTGTAAGTCAACGACAGCCTAAGTTGATCCTTGATACCATTGTAGTAAGAATCAAGATTAACTATCAGGGATCGGTGGACTCAGGTAGCGTATCCCCAACTATCGTTGCCTAGGTACTTGGATAGTGTATTAGGACTAATTGTCAGGGATCTATAGACTCGGATAGTGCATCCCCAACTATCGTGGTCTAGATACTTGGATAATGCGTCGTAAGCAAGAATGTAATGCTCGGGAACCGTCTATCTATATGTCCATTTTATTTAATGATTATGCTTTGAAAAAAGATTATGTTTTATTGTAAAGCATTAAATGTTTTATGCTTGTTATATATTATATATTGCATTGCATGTTGTGGTTACGAATTGTCACATGTTGTTGTGAGGTATGTCATTCACTGAGTGATGACTCACCACTCATTAACCCTTTTTTCATATATTGTTGGTAGAGACACATTGCTCGTTCCGTAGATCTCAGTAGCTTGGACTCTTGATGAGTTTCATGTTGCTGTGAAGTATTTCTTCTTCAGTTTATTTTCAGTATTTAGGATAGTTTATATTCATGTCAGTCTATAGAGTGGTCCAGTGGACTACAAGCAGAGTGTAGCATATTTTGGATTATTTAATTTTGTATCTTGTAAAGGATTTTTCTTTATTATATTATGATGTTTAGTTTTATTTAAAAAGGTTTCCTCTTTATGTATTTATAAAATTTGTGTTTTTTTTATTTTATTTTTAACGATTAACACGTTAGAAGGCTTTTGTAAGGGAACTACTCCATTGCATGCCGGTGATGATTTATGGGGTTGTCACGCAAACATAACACAACAAAATTTAAATAGCATATAACCAAGCATTATCAAACACAGAAAACAAGTAATATTAAACAATGCGTACATGAGCACACATAAATATTCAGTAGGGCTGTCAAAATGAGCCCAGCCCGTGAGTCCGGCCTGTTTACCTGATTAAATGGATGGACCAAACATATAAAATCTGGCCCGCGAATAGCAAAAGCCCATTTAGGCTCAGCCTGTTTAGGTCCGACCCCTTTAACCAGCGTGCCAAATTGACCCGTTTAGTATTAATATAGGCAAACCCCACGGACTAACCCGTTTACCCACATAAATGGACGGACCAAACATATAAAAACTGGCTCGCAAATAGTAAAAGCTGGTTTAGGCTTGTGGGTTAGCTGAGCTAGACTGACTCGTTTGATAGCCCTAATATTCAGTGATAATGTTTGTTTTTCTATTTTATAGCAACATTAAACTCACGTATGTATTTCTCTATTGCGTAATGTTTATTTCTTTACTTTGTAATGTTTATTTATCTATTAAATTATTATTGAATAACTATTTTTGAGATGTATAAATAGTATTTTTGTTTTCAATTCGCACATAAGTTCGTGCAAATGGCATGGAGCAATAAGTTTTTTTTCTCTCTTTAAATTAATATATTTAGCTATAATTTATATCTAAATATATTAATTTAAGAATCCATCAATTTAATAAATTTAATAAATCTATTAATACGAAGAGTAGTGGAGAAAGGGAATATTTGCGCATATAGATTGTATGGATCCAATTTCCAGTGTCCTGGTGGCTGCGCCTCCTTATCTAGTAAGTTGTTAATGTGACTGCGTTCACTTTCTCAAAAAAATAGTAAATAAATAATGTTGAAATTGAACCATTTAATTAAATATCATTTGGACAATGGAATTAATGGTTATGGGGGTTGAATTCAATAAAGAAGTATAAAGCATCAAGGATTCCATAGAAAGATGTTCTTGGTAATGCCCTTATGGAAACTATGGGATGCGATGGCTAGGGCAATTGGGCCACTAGCCCACCAACTTTATTTCATTTTATTTCTTAAAAATTAATATTAAATGTTGTTAACTCCTTACAATAATAAAGAATAAACTATTTAAACTGATCATACCAACACTTTTGGCACTAAGCCAAAATACAAATCTCACCAAACAAATCACCCCAATCCAATTAAGGATGACAATGCGTATCCGTAAATTCAAATACATGTCTCTTATTATCCATACTCATTTTATATTGTGCTATTCTTATCCGCATTCATATTTGTATCTATCGCGAGTAATATCTGCAAATATTCGTATTTACAATTTTTTTGACATTCCTAAATACAACACAACAAACAAATACATTATTAAAGATAAGTTGATGCTTATCGTTTTAGGAGAGGACAACTTAATGTCTTGCATATTTGCAAAGTAGTATCAATTTAACTATATCACATATTAATTTGTTCTAAAACAATTAATCCTTGGATTGGAGCAGGTTAAACATTCTTGTTCTGCCCTCTCTTGCATATTACTAACTAATTTGCTTTTCCAAGTTATAGCATTATAATATATTGGAAAGCAACGTCATAATTAATTTGGAATTAAATTGATAATAAGGGGTTTATTATTTGAAAGCTACTATTAACAAACAATTAGACTTACTAAATAAACGTGGGGAAGGCCACATCTCTGATTTGATGCCTACCCCTGCTTTCTCATGCTGCTTCCACATCACATTTGACCTAGATTCTTGTTTTTTTTTTTTCTCTTTCTTTCTTTCGTTAACAAATTCCTTTTAATCACAAAATTTGTCATACATTAATGCTGGAAAATTTGTCTCTTAGGTCATCAACTCAACATGTCATGTTGTGAGATACTCTAATGCTTTCAAAATGTTAAAGTATCAAAAATATCTTCTCCAAAAATTTAAATTATGAGATAAAAATAATTGAATGATTTAATGTGTCTCTTTTTATTTGTCTCACACAAGAGATATTTAAAAGAGAAATTGAGAGTTCATACTTTTCAAACATTAGTCATACACAAATCCACTTTATTAAAAAGATAAAATTATTCCTGTTAATTTTACTAATGTAATTAATACTTTATTCTCTTTATTTATCGTATAGTCTTTATTCATTAATAAGCATAATTAAATAATAAGCACAATTAAATTACAAGTATTATTGAAAAACAAAATTACCATTATCCAATATAATTAATATTCTAAAACCTTAACATACCAAAAAAAAATTATTATTATTCTAAAACGGAGGAGTACATATAAAATATTGGAATTGATAAAAGAAAATGAATAAATACTGAAAAAATTATAGATCTATCTTTCATTTAATCTAAAAATAACAAAATGAACAATAGTTAAAGGATATACATAGTAGAGGCTATTTAAACCACTTAAAAAGTGTAAACATCTTATTACTCTTTTTACAGCACATTATGAGGTTTACTTTATTAAAAGTGGATCATAATGTATTGTGAGGAGAATGACAAAATATTTTACTTTTTGAATAATCTAAATAGCATTTTTGGGTGTATGGCTATCAAATACTATTCTGCATTCACCAAGAACCATATTCGAATTGTTTTTTTCAAGCAAAATTGCCACAAGTGACTAAATCTTCTAAATGCTGATCATCATAACACCTTTTTTTTTCCTTTCCAGCATCCAGTCAAACTAAGAATTAAAAAACTTACACAAAATAGCTTGCATGAACAAATACAGAAAAACCATCATCTCTTCATTGGTTCACAATAAAGTGATTCATCCATTAATGGATGATGTCTATGATGATGATTCACCTCAAAAGCTTTCTCCTCTTGCTCAATCTTGGAAATACAAAGATCAGAGATGGAGAGTGAGAACCAAACAAAGAGTGGGGTGCAGAAGAGAATGAGGCCAAAGGGAACCATCCAAAGCTGCCTATTTGATGCATGATACTTGTGTAGCCACCACAAAAGCAAAGCGCCTCCTCCTGTGCTTATCAACAAGGACAAGAAGAAAACCACCAAGTATATTGGCTTTGTAATTGCCTTTTGCCTCTCTTTGCAATCTCCATCCTCCAATCCTTTACTACTTTCTCCCATCTAATTGAAAATAAAACAAAAAGGCTATTTCTCAAATTAGTCGACCCCCTAAATTGAATAGCAAGAACACTAGAAAACTTGCCTATAAAGTGCTATATATAGATATAATAATTATGTATAGGGAAGAAGTAGAAGTGTAAAATATGATCAAAGAAGTGGTGTTATGTGTTTGTTGAGATTGGAATAGAGAGGAGAGGAATTGAAATAGGAACTAAGGGGGCAAGAGGACCATTATATGGGGATTTTGTTTGAACAAGTTAAGGTGCTATTGAGGCAATTCTTATCAAAGAGGGGGTGCCTTTTGCTTTTTGATATATACTATC
The DNA here is from genome assembly GCA_003254905.1 of Nissolia schottii. Lineage (NCBI taxonomy): Eukaryota > Viridiplantae > Streptophyta > Magnoliopsida > Fabales > Fabaceae > Nissolia > Nissolia schottii. The sequence goes on along the minus strand of QANU01060502.1, from coordinate 185,032 downwards.
AAAGTTGTCATTTATTTATTGAAGACCATGAAAATAAGGGAGAAAGGGATTGCGTCTCATGTTTTGACACTTATTCATGAAGTGGTGGGGTGTTAACCGGGGTAGAATAGACTAGTAGAATGGAATTGGTGATGACATTTAATTCTTGGTACATGTTTGTTGTCTACTTTGACAATTAATTAACTGCATTGGCTTGCCGTTTTTCAACTTGGAGCCCCTAAAAGAAATTCAATCTCATTTAAAGAAACTATTTTTTTCTTGGTAAAAGAATTTTTCACCTGTCTCATCACTTGAATTTTGTTATGAAGTCTTTTTGCAAGATTTTAATCATTCATATATACATATATATATATATATATATATATATATAAATTTGTATGTTAATAATTAAATTATCTGCTCACATCATGTGTTTGATACATTAGGCATAGTTATATCTAGTTGTGAAATGAAGATTTATTTTTTAATAATACTTTGTAGAGAAATGACATGGATATACCACAATTGACATCTATCGTACAGTCACCAATGATTTTTATGTATTTTTTACGTATCTGTATTTATATACGATTTTCTTATTCACGCTCTCAATCCAAAACCCTCATATCTCAATTGTAGACCAAAAACCCACGCCTCCTCCTCCTCTTGCTCCTCATCTGCGATTACCACATTCGTTATTTTTCGTTCTACTTCGTCCTTCATTATTTTTTTCTTCTTACTTTTCGGTCACAATATAGATATTAAATCATGAACAAGGTAAGGTACATATCTCATCCTCCTCTTCCTCCTCCTTCTTCTTCTTGGGTTGGGTTTCAACATCCATTTTTTTCTTGTTCATTTTTTATTCTTGGCAAGACGTTATGGATCCGAGAGCTTTCATTTTCGTTTTTGTCATATTTTTTGTTTTTTGGTATTTAAAAGTTTGTGTAATTTTGAAGAAAAGTTTGTGTAAGATAGCACCAAAGTTTGCAAGACGTTATGAATACGGAATCTTCGTTTTCGTTTCTTTCATATTTTTATTTTTGAATGTTCATAAGTTTGTGTATTTATAAAGAAAAGTTTGTGTAGTCGTGTTCAAAAGTTTGTACATGTAAGCAACAAAGTTTTTTTTTCATTTTCGTCTTATTTTTTGTACATATTGAACAATTAATGTAATTGAGCACAAAAATGTGCATCTATTTTAAAATGTATGTGTAAAATATAGAGTCAGTGTATGTTGTTACCAAATTTCAAAATTGATTGTTGTATATGCTATTTATACACATAAAAGTTTGTCTACCATTGTTCAAAAGTTTGTGTAGTAATTCATAAAAGTCTATGTATATTTGTGTTTATGAGTGATCCAAAAATTCTGAAAAGTGGTTAAATGTTTGTGTAATTGTGTGCTAATGCTTGTGTTTTTATGTCCAAGAATTTGTGTATGTTGTTAGCAAATTTAGAAAACGGTTGCTTGTTTGTTTGCATATATTGCACTTGTGTAAATCTCTTTAAAAAGTTTGTGTAATTCAATTAAAAAAGTTTGTGTATAATTGATATGACTCATGATTATGATTGATTAAAAAATTTTGAATGGTAGTTAATTCTTTATGTAAGTTTGTATTTTTATGTTCAAGAGTTTGTGTATGATGCTACCAAATTTCAAAATTGGTTATTGTATATGTTGTTTATACACATATAAAAGTTTGTGTAATACTTCGTAAAAATGTGTGTATTGAACGCGAGTAAGTGAAACGTAAAGAGAGAGAGAGAGAGAGAGAGAGAGAGAGAGGGAAGCATAAACTATTTTGGTTGGGGAGTGTGCACATGCGTGTGAGATGAGAGTGAGGATCGCAGAATGTACGAGATAAAATGTAATAGATATACAGTACAACATGTGGCTCGTTATGTAAAAGTGATGATGATTGTACGATATACACCAAAAATGGTGTACCCTAGTGACACTATATTTTGTGTATATATCAAGTTTCACATTACTCAAAAAATTCTCTTGCCTTAAATTAATTTTTTAAACTTAAGTTAGACTACTTAATTATCTAATATAATATTACAACTTATTTTAAGATCAATAATCCTATCACTTATATGCATGTAATCATTCCTATAAACATAACCTAACTATTTAATAGTATGATGATGTCTAAACATCGGTATAAATAAATAAAAATCTACCATAACAAAGTATAAATAAATAAAATATCGATGACGATATCTCATATAATTTAAGAAGTAAAATGAATGAACCCAGAAAGAACACTAAAATGGTTGGGAGTGTCACTCACACCACAAACAACTCCTTTGTGCGTGCATCTGCCGCCTTTATTCCGCAGTTGCAAGTTGCAACGATATGCCATTGCGTTGGAACTTACATATAAAATATCAAAAGCATTTTTGAAGTCCATTAGTCGGCTAGACTTGCTTCCGGCTGAGTGAGACAGGTACAAAGACATAGAGACAGTATCAAAAATTATTTTTTCTAAAAATTTAAAGTGATGAAAAAACATAATTTTAATAATTTTTTTTTTCATGGCTCTCATGCAATGACTTTAAACCATTTTTTTAAAAAGTTTAAGTTGATGGAAGAAGACATTTTTAATAATTTTATATTATATATCTTTACATTAAGTCATTACCGAAAAAAGGTGGCTGCTTAAATACCTCATAGGATAAATACCCATACTACTTAATTCATCTACTTTTGATAATTTTTACAACTAAATTTATCAAATTTTGTTATCATTTCGGGTTTTATATGATTGAAATAAACTTTTCATTAGTCAAATAAGTGAAAGAGTCAACTTATAAGAGGGTTACAGATTTACGAACCATTTGAGCTTACGATATACCTCACTATAAATATTGTATTGAAAAATATTAATTTATCACATTAGATTATATAATTCATTATGTCATATTAGATTATGAAATGATAGTAAAATTTAATAAATTTAGTTATAAATTTACTTAAAAATAAATAAATTAAGTAGTACGAGGTATTTAGTTTATAGGATATTTGAGAAACTATAAAAAACGAAATAGACAAATAATAAATACTTTGGCCTTTGAATAAATGAGAATGCAAGTTCCATTGCTCCTAATATGTCAACCTGTCACGTAACTTGTAGATTTTTCCCAATTTACCGAAACAAAAGTAAAACTTGTTGATTTCGCTTTCATCAAAGTCTTTATCTCGAGCCTCCCCCAGTAACCCCCACACCCCATAATTGTTACCCCTTTTTTAAGATCATGTAATTTGTTTAAATAATTCAACCCTCATTTGCTATTGCCTGTATCTCTCAACCTGTCAAAATCAATATAACGTATCTTATCTTTCACGCTTCACTACCGCAAAACAGTCTCTTCAAATATATATATTAATAAGTAGGGACCATTTTATTAACACTTGAACGAAATAGGCAATATTTTTTTTTATAGAAACTCTTCAATTTAGTTAATGATTTTATAATACCCTTGCTTCAAATAATGTGTCCAATTGCCAATTACATTTTGGATATTATTAACCAATATTGTCAATTGTGAACTTTTCTAGCTAGTCAAAGACTTTTAAACTCTACTGACATATGATCGCCTAGATTAGTTAGATATTTCTTTCCTTTCATCGGTAGTCTCCAATTTGAATCCTAAGTATGAAAAAAAAAATCAATAACAAATTAAAGAGCCATGCTCTTATAAAATATAAAATAAATACTTGAACATGAGTGTCTCTAATATTAAAATAGATTTGTAAATTTCATTTGTTACATTATATAAGGCATAATAATATTAACTAATAATACAAAATTAATTTTTATTATATGTTTAATATAACATAAGATAATATTATAATGTTATACAATTTTATTCATTTTCGTGTAGTCTCCAATTTGAATCCTAAGTATGAAAAAAAAATCAATGACAAAAGAGTCATACTCCTATAAAATATAAAATAAATACTCGGAAATGAGTGTCCCTAATATTAAAAAAGACTTTTAAATTTCGTTTGCTACATTATATAAGGCATAATAATATTAACTAATAATATAAAATTAATTTTTATTATATATTTAATGTAACATAAGATAGTATTATGATGTTATACAATTTTATTCATTTTCGCTGAAATTCAACAGAAGGGCATCAAGAAAAGAAAATATAGAAAAGTGATTCGTTTATTTTAGTTTTTGGTCATCATATGCTTTTTTTAGCTCAAAAGACAAAGGTGTGAAGCCTGTGAGTTATGGGCCAAGATTAGGGTGAAGCCCAATTTAGAAGCCTACTAATTTAGCTATTAGTATAGCCCAATGGTCAACTATAATCCTTGTGACTTTTAGCAGGCCTCATGATACAAATCCAGAAAAAAATAAAGAGGCCTGATGATGCAAATTGGATCCATATTCCCTCAAGTTTAATGGCAATAGTATTCACAAAAAAAACAATAACATAAACTGAATGATGTGCTGCCTAACTAAAAGGAAAAGGACAAAGGAGACGTGAATTAATTTTTTTAGAATTTTGTGTGAGGTGGTGGATGGTGAAAGCTTCTCAAGCAGGAGTGAAGTGGAGTCAATGATTGACATCCATTCAACCAAGGAAAATATTAATTAAGGCAACCGGAGTTTCTTAATATTCATGTTATTTTTTAAAAAAAATCTTTTTTTGTTGAGATAGACACAAATTTAAATTTCTTTAGTATATAGGTTGATTAAGTCAATGATTGTCCATAAAAATTGACATAAGAATATTGAAAACTGTAAATAATCATCACAAGTTTTTGTTAAGATTAACTTATTGAATTTAGAATGAAATAACTTATTTTCTTCTAATTATTTTTTATGAACAAGATTCAAATTTTGATAATAGAGTAAATATATATAGTATGGAATAGGATGAAAGATGACCACAAAGATTGAAAGGAAAAAAATATCTCGTCCACTGTATATGTGGACAATGTTCATTCTACTGTGCTCTAGGTGTCCATGTGTTCATCAATAAGCCAATAATTAATAATGCCTATTTTATGGACCCACTTCATTATTATTCACGAGGCCCATCCTTTTTACAAACATGTGGATATCGTCACGTTTGGGGTATGTTTGCATGTTCGACTTAAACTCTTATCTTTAATATATATATATATATATATATATATATATCTCAGTTTTTTTATAATATATAAAATCAGTTTCTTTCCTCTACCTCTTCAAAATACAACCATATAGAAAAAAAAAAGTGTAACAAAATAGTGGATTGGTTCAATCAATAAAGTTTTTATAAGCCACGTCAAGAGAAAAAATGTTTTATAAATTCAAGATGACGTCTTTACTTCCATTATGAAAAAAAAAAAAACATTATTTAATTATCAAATGATTAATTATTCCATGATTGCAAAAGAATTTATGGAGTTTGGATAATGATTTGTACCTAATGAGTTAGTTGTTGGTGGCTTCGCGGAACCTTCCAATATCTAAATAAGTTAAAATGTAAAAAAGAAATTATGAATTCAGTCAAATCCACAAGAAGAGCAAGGAATGAGGACAAAGAAATTATGGAAAAAAGCAAAGAGAAAAAAAAAAAGAGAACGTCATAGGATTTCAGAACACATGGTTGGTTGGGTACTCCTCTTGTTTTTTTGTTATCATTTGAAATCATACATAAGTTAACCATAGGCTTGTTTTTCATGTTTGCATGCATGGGACCACACCCACCAAGCCTTTCATTCGGTTCAAAATGATTTGAAAATATTCTCATTTTTTTTTAGTTTATTAAAATAATCACTTTTTTTTACTAAAATAATTAATTTCGTATATTTGCATAAATTTTTAAAAATAATCAAATTTTAAAAAAAAATTCAGTTTTTAGCATTTTTACAAAAGCTAAATAAAATAACTTGTAAATAAAATCTATTTTTAATATTTTGAACTCTATATAAAAAATTAATTTTTTATTTAATCACTTTTTTTAAAGGTTAAAACAAAAATAATCAAAATCTTAAAGAGAATATAATTTTGAAATAAACTGATTGGACTCGAGTTTATTTGAGCGGAAGAATTTGAATCTAATAGTTTATTCTCTCTCTTCTTCTTTTTTTTTAAACAATAAGTTATTGCCTTTAATTTAAGATTATTTACAGTTTCCTTCTCAAATTTAGAAAATATGAAATACAATCTTCAAACTTTCAAAAATTGTATATTTTGGTCCTTTAATTTGATTTCCCATAAAATGTTACCCAAAAGTGTCATAATCAAAATAGAAATAATGTTTCGTACAATTTTTTCTATTAAAAAGATTACTTAATTTACCGCCTTCGACTTCCAAGTTTGTTTGGGTTTTAAAACTTATAAGGATGTTGTTACATATTACTAGTTCCCTCTTGTAAGTTGTAACAATTGTTAGTTTCACCTTTTGTTACATTCATGGACGTTTTTGAAAATGGTACATATTTATAGTTATTACAAAAGTATATAACTATGAAGGTAAAAGAAAAAAAAAAAAAAAAGAGGGTTAACCGTTGTTACGAGACAGAGGAAAGTATATGCATACAATTCAAGAACTTTTTCTTATATATCAGAAAACATAGAACTCAACGACCAAAGTATTTTAAGAAAAAAAATGTTTAGAAAATAAGATGAGCACAGAAAATTTAAATATTGTCTCAGTTTTTAAATAATTTTATAATTAATTTTTATATATTTTAAAAACATGTCTAAAGACAATTTTTAAGCGATCACCTCCAAGCCATAGGAATACAAAAGATGTATCTTTGTCTCTCCGTAATTTCTTTGGACGCTTATCATATCCTAACAAAGTTTAAAAAAATAAAAAAAATATAAAAACTATTAAAAATCAAAAGAAGTGGGACCACACCGCACCCCACCCTCTCTGTTGTCCCCACACGCATATAACACGGATCCAATCTCTCTCTCTCTCTCTCTCTCTCTCTCTATCCATCTTTGGTTCGTTGTTCTTCTTCCTCTTCATATCTGTGTCGTCATACGTTTCAACCCATCCCCTCGCCACCTTCATCTTTAACACACTAGCAACCTAGCTCACCTCTTGAGACAAACAACAACATTTGTTCCTTGTTACAAAGTACGTACGAGGCTGTCTCTTTTGTAGAAGAAGATGCCCTCCGCATCATCCTCAAATTAATTATTATTAATATTGAAGGTCTAATCATTTTCTTCTTGTTCCGAAGAAGGAGTTATTAATTAAGGATGAGCAGCAAGAAGGCGGCACAGGTGAGGTCTCGCACACGTGTGGGGAAGTATGAGCTTGGGAAGACGATCGGGGAAGGGAGCTTCGCCAAGGTGAAGATCGCCATGAACGTCGACAACCGCCAACACGTCGCCATCAAGATCCTCGACAAGAACCACGTCCTCTCTCATAAGATGATGGAACAGGCACCTCTCTCTCTTTTTTCTAATTTAAATGTCTTTTACTTTTTTTTTTTATTTCTGTTTCTTTGAGGTTGGTTCGTTCATTTCCTCTACATTTGTGCTTTTGCATGTCTTCTTTTTTTTTTATCTGTTGGTTATGGTGGAATCATAAGCTTCAATTTAATTGTCCAGATTTTTATAATTTATCATTTCTAATAATATTATTTATTTCAATAATTACCTTCAGTTCTATCAAATAACATGTGCATGATTTACAGTGCCAAAAAAATAATTGCATCATTTAATCACGTGCGCATCTTTGTCGTTGTAAGTAGGGAATTTTTCTTCTTCTTTTTTTAATTGAAAAAATGATTTATTTATTTATTTCCCTCCTTTACCATTGGCAGCTGAAGAGAGAGATTTCAACGATGAAGCTGGTCAAACATCCAAATGTGGTCAAAATATTTGAGGTATTCACTTCTCTTTACCCGAATCAAAGAAAGTGTTCTCATTAAGCATGACTTCCAAGTCAGAAGAGAGGAAGTGATGTTTTGAAATTAACCTTCCTTAACTTAGGAAGAATGGTTGTGCTGCCGTGTCGCGCAAGATTTTTTCCCTTTGTTGCGGCAGGGGAAAAAAGGGGTATTTTTCTTGTAAAAGTAGCATGTTCTGTTTTTGTTACTAGGAGTGGCAAATGCATGGCGAAGTCATAGTCATGTGATCAAATTTGTGATAGACTGTGTTCACAGCCAGGGCGTTAAGCTAATCAAATCTTAAGAGTGACGCTGACTAATTATTAGCTCAAATGGCAATCTTAGCATCTAATGCAAGACATGATTTTTCATTTACTTAACTATATTGTAATTAATTCAAGAATGTGTTATCTGTTTAAGCATAGGTAATGGCAAGCAAAACAAAGATTTACATTGTGTTGGAGTTGATCAATGGAGGAGAACTATTTGACATAATTGTAAGTTTTGCTCATTTATTTTTCAACTCTATTGGGACATGTAAAGTTGTGATTTATTGTATCAATATCAAGATCTTAATAGAATCTCTCTATTGCCGCTTCATTTTGAGTCTTTAGGCAAGAAATGGAAGACTAAAAGAGGATGAAGCAAGAAGTTACTTTCAACAACTAATCAATGCAGTTGATTACTGCCATAGCAGAGGAGTATATCACAGAGATTTGAAGGTTTATCAATTTTCTCAGTCTTTTTAATTTCACTTTGTAATTTCTTTTGATTAATTGTTTTTTCCAATTACATTTTTGCGTTATGTTAAGAATCAAAGACTCATTATTCTGCGCATTTTGCAGCCTGAGAATCTTCTTCTGGACTCAAATGGCGTTCTTAAAGTTTCAGATTTTGGATTGAGTACGTATGCAACACAAGTAAGATGGTTATCTTCAACACATTTAACATAAATTCACGTTAACAACTATGATTGTTGAATTTGGCAACCTATGTCAATAAGAGCTGCCTTCTATTAAACATGTACAATATGTCAGTTAGTTTGTGGAGCAAAATTTGTTGTTGATTGGCTTGACATGATAATTACAAGGTTTGATTACATACTATCCTCCATGAATAACTTGATTTTGGATTGTAATTTTAGAATGTCTTTCAATGAGGAATTTTTTTTGGATTTTGATATTAAGTGAAGGGTGTTTTGAAATTTGTTTCATCATTAGTTTCAATTCAGCTACCTAGTTCTATGGAAGGTTCTATTGCATAAACTTAGGACTCAAACTTTACTTAAATTCTTGATTACTTCTTGCAGGAGGATGAACTCCTTCGCACAGCTTGCGGAACCCCAAATTATGTTGCTCCTGAGGTACCTACTTTGTGTGCGTTCGTTTCAACTTATTTTCTCCCAAAAGGTCAATTTTTTAACTGAAAAGAATCAATTCTCATATATTTGCATAATTTTCTTAAAATAATCAGATTTTTTTAAAAAAATTGTTTTAAACTCTTCAACAGACGCTAATGAGAATAGTTTCTCACAAAAATATGTACTCAGCTTTTTCAAATCAACAACATTAAAAAATTGTAATCACCTTTTCAGAATCCAAAACAAACGCGTCCTTTTGTGTGTTTATGGATGAGATGGAATTAGATATTAGCGTATACGTCCCTCAAAAGTATAGTAATATTTTTGTATCAGGTGCTCAAAGATAGAGGCTATGTTGGTTCTGCATCTGATATATGGTCTTGTGGAGTCATTCTCTTTGTACTTATGGCTGGTTACTTGCCCTTTGATGAGCAAAACATTATGCAACTTTACAAGAAAGTAAGTTGATTATATATATCTCATAACATGATTTTGAAGTTCCTTTATGTCATTAATTATAGGTCCAATATATATATATATATATATATATATACACACACACACACGAGTGTTCAAAGTTTTGTGCATGTGTTTCAGATTAGTAAGGCTGAATTTTCGTGTCCGCCTTGGTTATCTCCGGAGGCGAGAAGACTGCTGAAGCGTATTCTTGAGCCAAACCCTCTCAAAGTGAGTTCTGAACTATGTATTTTTTTTTTCTTACTTGGCCCTTAATCTTGTGTTAGTAATTGCTATAGTTCATATGTTTGGTTTGGTGCTATGAATGCACTAGCTAGATTTTCTATTGTAAGCATATATGCTTTTTTTATTTTTTAATAAATATATTGTGTTTGGCTTTTTGGCAGAGGATAAAAATTCCTGAAATCTTGAAAGATGAATGGTTCAAGAAAGATTACAAGCCACCATCTTTTACAGAGGAAGAGGATGTAAATGTTGATGATGTTGCTGCTGCTTTTGATGATTCTAAGGTACTTTGTCTTAGAAATAACGATGTAGGTGTTAAAATTGCATCTATTTGATTAAAAGATTTATACTTACATAAAATTGGAAATAAAGTGTCTGCAAAAAATCTTCAATATGTAATTTCGCTATTGTCTTTGATTATGTAGGAAAATCTTGTGACAGAGAGAAAAGAGAAACCGGTTTCGATGAATGCCTTCGAGCTAATCTCTCGGTCGCAAAGCTTCAACCTTGACAGCTTGTTTGAGAAGCAGGCAGTAAGTTCAAAAAAAAAAATGGAAATTTGATTTGTGTTTTGATCATATTGAAAATATAAAAATGTAATGCACTATAAAATGTTCTGCTCAGTTTAGAAGTCAATTGAAAATTGAAATTTTTGCCCAGCAATAAGTTGTGAACTATGTAGTTTTCGGATCAATTTAAGGCTGATTCATGTTTAATTAAGAACCTAATCTAAATTCAGCTGAATTGAGAACCTTTTGGTAATTGGCTAACAAAATGTTGATGATATTAATTAGACATGATTATTCTTAATTACTACTAATTATGCTTGTTTCAATTTTATTTAATTTCAACATTGCAGGGGATTGTGAAGAGAGAAACACATTTCACTTCACAGAAGCCTCCAAATGAAATCATGTCTAAGATTGAGGAAGCTGCAAAGCCTCTTGGATTCAATGTTCACAAGAGAGATTATAAAGTAATGAATGATGAATTATCTATTTTTCCAAGAGCTATATACCTTTTAGATTTTATACTCAAAACTTATATTCTTGATTTAAATTTCTTCAGATGAAGCTGCAAGGTGATACAAGTGGAAGGAAGGGTCACCTTTCAGTTGCTACTGAGGTAAAAGAGTTCATGCCTTTAAACTATATTGGTTATACATTATAAAATGTGACACATAAATTTCACTCTTGTATAAGTAGATTGGTCCAGTCTTACAATTAATAGACAAGTGAAATTCTTTGAAGGTATTGGAAACTTATGATTTACACAGTTGATTTTGCCTATGGCTGCAGGTTTTTGAGGTTGCTCCCTCCTTGCACATGGTGGAGCTGCGAAAGACCGGCGGCGACACTTTGGAGTTTCACAAGGCATGTGAATTAATCATTTTAATTGACTCCTGTTTTTGATGAATATTTGATGAAAATAAATCTATTCATTTTTGGAAAATTATTTTGGTCTCTCTTTACTTAAATGGACTTAGATAAGCATTTCCCTTATCTTTCTTTGGTAGAAGCCATATTTCTAGTTCTATTAACAAAATGTTACCTTAAACCATTATTTTAAGTGTTTAATTTCTGTGTATTGTCGGTGTAAAAGAGTTTTATATTGTAATTAAATTATTTATTGTCATATCAGTAAATGTAATTGACTATCACAATTCAGTCGTCGATTGAGAAACTAACCTTATTCGTTGATTTATATGCAGTTCTACAAAACCTTTTCATCAGGGTTGCAAGACATAGTGTGGAATTCTGAAGAGAAAAAACAAGGAACAGAGGTAAATAAAATAGGTGAAAATGTGCTTTTTTTCATGACGTAAGAGCAATTCATATATATGTATATATATTATAACCTTAATGATGAGGTTCATTTTTTTCATTGATTCTTATGGTTAATTAATTCATGTGTCATGCCGCAGGTGCCATAGATATATGCCCTTATCCTGGTTCATGGATGCTTGGCTAAAGTTGGAGCATGTGTAAAATAGGGAGAGCCTGATTTAATTTAATCTTTGATAGGAGAAGGAAAAAAAAAATAGTCTTACAGAGCTTAGGGTATATACATATATGGTAGTTCCTTCATCTTTGAATTTGTACTCCTCAGAATATTTAATGAGCTTAATTCAGTTGTTTAAAATAACTTCAAAAAAAAATAATTTGTGGAACAAAATTGTTAGATAATGACAATGTAGTTTTTTTCTTAAAGAAATTAAGGCATAATGAGACCCAGAGCATTTAATTGAACAATAATTAGTATTCTTGGCCTTCATACAAGACATATTATTTACTTAGTTTTAATTTTAATCAATGGATAACTAAATAAATTGTGAGAAATGTTTTTTTTTAACAAATCCTCCTCAACATTCTCATAATTAATAAATGAAATAAGAATCAATAACTTTTTTAAAATTTCAAGACATAAATTATATCTACATTTTATTTTATTTAGTAGTTATATATACGAGAATATTCATTAAGATTTAGGAGGATACATATTATAACTCGTGCAATTTATTTATTCTCTAAAGTGAGCCCTACTTTAAAGGGATTTAAATCTCATAAATCATTCTAAGTTTTGTACATATATTTACAAATCAATTCAACTATTAATGCAAGTACATTGCATTTGGTGAGATCACGTTGTGAAAAGCAGAGGATTTATGGTCATTACTTAATAAATTACTTAATAATTGATTTATTGGATGTGACCATAAATCTTATGTTATTTGCGTCTTATTTTTTTGGGGTCAACATGTTAGTCGCCTTGATGTTAATGATACCTGCTTATTGTTGGCTTGAAAATGGCAATGGAATGGGCCGAATAAGCCTATATGGTTGTTTCACTTGGACGGGCCCGTAACTGTCAACCGCANAATATTTTTATTTTAAATTTAAAAATAAATTATGACCGTTGAAATATAAAGAGCTATTGATACCCCAATAAAAACATAGGTACCAAAGAAAGATTCATATATATATATATATAATACATTTTTAATTATTTAATTTTTTTGAAAGCCGATAGTTGGATTTTTTTATTGATCATGTCTAAAAAGTTTAATATTAATTAAAAATTGTTTGATTAATTTTTTACATGCATTAATATTGCCGTAACACATATGTTGAAAATATATGAAAAGAAATAGTATTCACGTCCTTATTGATGTTCAATTTTTTTTTTTGAAATTTGACACAAATGATCTCTATGGTAAGTAATTGTAATTCAACGGTTCGATTAACTAGATTTTAAGTTCATAGAAAGTTATTAAGTGGTATAACTATACTTAAAGTTACATTGATGCAACTTGATTCTAACCATATATATAGAGAGAGAGAGTCTTATACTCTTGTGTCACATCAAATTCAAGGGTATTAATAGCATATGATTATCTGCGACTAAAAACTAACCATGTATCCTACCAATTCTAATTATTTATTATGTTAAACCTAAAAACAAATCATAACCGTTGAAATGTAAAGAAGTGTAGATACCCTAATATATATGGGATTGCTAACCTCCACACATGAGGTTAGCATCCTCCACATTTCTATTTATTTAATTTCATTTGCATTTATTACATCTTTAAATTTTTCTCTTAAATTTAAATTATTGCATTAAACACACGTGATATTTTTGTTGGAAATAATTATTTAACTAAAAAGATAATTTTCATGCAATTAAAATAAAAAGATAATTTTCATGCAATTAAAAGAAAAAAACAATTGTTTCATAAGGTTTTTTTTTTCTTTCTATTTTATGAATACTCATTCATTTACTGATCACCAAAAATAAATAAAGCTTGGTCAGCAAATGTTAAAATTTATATACCTACATGTTTAACGCATGGAGTTTATATATCTCCGTTTAAGGGAAAGACGGCTTGAGTTGATTTTTTTTTTCATATTTTCAGTCAATTTAATAAATAAATAAACATGAGGGATAAGTTTTTTCTTTTTTAATGTAAAACAATTTATGTTATTTTTTTAATGCATTCTTTCTAATTAAACAGTCAGTTCTAGCAAAAATGAGTTTAATATAATAATTTAAAATTAATAGATGATTTTTTTTAGTTGTAATATGAACATTTGGATTTTTCATTTATTTATTGTGGTAATAATTTTTTATCATTTTTATTTAAATGAATATTGTTTATTTTTGGGAGAATTAATTGTTTAATAAAAATATTTTTTTATCACGTTAATATTAAACATCTTTATCTAGCAAACTCACTAATATAATTATATTAAGAAGAGAGAAAAATAAATAGTAGAGAGGATATTAAATAGGTGAGAGAAGTGTTGAAAAAGTAATTAATGTGGGTAGAATAAAATTATAATTAGTTTAGTCATGATTATAAATTGATTAACAAAGGAGAGCAAGATGATTTTTGTCTAAATAAAAATGTAACCTCCACAAACATGTGTGAAGATTGCAGGTTTTGATTTTAAAAAAAGATATACACTAATTGAATCAGTTTCTAGTTGGAGCACTGTATGATAAAACATGATGATAACTACACCAAAATCTGCCCGAGGTTGTGTCATTAATACAAAAAAAAGGTGATTACAAGATTATTTGTTATAATATTTAATTCAAAGGTTATGAAACAAATTATTAATAGACAATATTAGATAAGAATTAATTACACTATTAGTGCATTGAAATGTTAATTTTGTTCTGATTATATATTTGATTATTTTAACAATTATATAAAATTTTGTCTGTATAACAATTAACCTCTATACATAATTGGTGATAATGACTTGCCGAGATTAATAAATCAAGTTTTTGTTATGTCATGGGAATGGATCTTCATGGAAGGCTTAACTGTCCTCAACCTGGATTTGGGTTAGGAGGCGACCCAACCTGAACTAAGATCGACTCGAAGGAATGCATAGGTAACACACTATTAGGATTGTCGCTTGAAAACACACGCAATCCTAGCATGTGGGACCCATTCGAGGAAATCATCCATCGATTCTTACCCTAAATGGGGGGCATATATAAGGTTCACTTCACAAGTGTGTCATCAAATCTTTATATACATTACCTTAATTATACCGAAATCTTATTTAAAAGTTTGAGTCTTTATAAATATCCACGTTGCTGCATGAATCTCTGAGGATCGTTGTCTTGCTGCTACCAGAGAAACCTCCCTGTTCCCCCAATGGTACATGTTACATAGGATAAATAATTTTAAACTAGTAATTTCTTGCCATTATATGCATGTAAATATGTAATTAAGATTGGGACCCAAAATCTTTAATTTCACTTGCTAACTGAGTACTTAAAACCAGTACCGGTCGCTCTTATATCACCTTGTATATATCTTAATTTTTTTTTTGGGTACATATATATCTCAATTGTTATGGGACCATTGCCAAGTTGCAAAATTAAAAGGGTCCTCCTCCTTATGATCAAGCCATTATTATCTTACAATGGCACGTTGCTTTCATCCCGTTGAAGAGAGAGGAAAGTTTCGTGGCTTTACTCATTAAAAAAAAATCCTGCTTTACTCATTAAAAAAAAATCTTCTACCGACACCCAAAACTATATTATTAATTAATATGACTGGACACCACCTTCACGATCTTTAATTTTCTTCATTTCACAAAAAGAAAAAAAGGCAATTAATCTCATCATAGTTTCGTGGCACACTTAGTAAAATAAATTGTGTAATATATAGCATTTCATTATATGTTCTGGCTTGTTTGGAGTGGTGACGCGACAACAAAGGAAACTTCTGCGAACGGAGGTACAAGAGTTCCGACATGACGTTGTTTGTGATTTTTTTGCTTCGTCAATGTGTTTTCTTGGTAGGGAGTTATGGTTAGTGATGTGGTGGTCGAAAGATAGAACTCTGGTGGTAGATGAGATGTGATACGTAGTGGTCATGAGATGAGATAGAGAATGGAGTGACTGAGATAAAGGAGATGTGAAAGAGCAGGGTGATTGATTTATTTAAGTTTAATTGATCAAACTAATGATATGGACAAAAAAATTTTAAAAAAATTATTAGAGATTGAGACTAATTTTTTTATATGAGGTTAAAACCAAATTTTTTTATTTACTAAGAACTAAAACAAAAATTTATGATTTATTAAGGACTAAAAACTTATTTAAGAAATTTTTTAGCCATGTGGATAAGTGAGGTGTCACATAAATAAGGTTGACTTTGACTTTCGTCTGCCACGTCAACAGTTAATGAACCAAGCTAATGACAGAGATGAAATTTTTTTTAAAAAAATTATTAGGGATTGAAATTTTTTTTATTAATGGCTAAAACCAAAATTTGCTATTTATTAGGGACTACAAACTTATTTAACCCTAAAATTATTTATAAAATAAAAAAATATCATGTAATTAATATAATTCAATATCTTATACACTATTTTATTAAACACTAAATAATATTAAAATTTTATTGGATCTTATACTATCAACTTTTATATTATTAGACCTTATTCTACTAGGTATTCCAATCAAGTCACCAAGTTGGGACACCCAGGCAGAAAAATGTGTAAATTAAAGATTGGATAATGCTCGTTTTGACTCTTAAAAGTGTAAGTTCGAGTCACTTTTGTCATTGAATTCAAAATTTAACTTTTTAATTCATGAAATTATAAGTTGTACGTCAAATTAGTCACTCAGTTCCTTATATTTATTGTTTAACTACATTTTTATTGAGTTATCACATTAAAAGGGACCGTAACAATAATTTACACTGCAAATAAGTTGTAGCTGCTATTGAAACTGCAAATGAGGTTGTCAGAGTAGTTATGGTGGTAAATAAAGTTGTAATAACAACTAAAATTTGTAGCTCGAAGTGTCGTCACAACCATATTTTTAGCTTTTAGTGTTGCCACACAACTTCTATTATTATCGCATTCTCATTTCATGTGAAAAATTAGTGAAAATATGATAGTATAATAATGATAATGAATTGATGGACTAATTTAACTTACAACTTACAATTTTAAGAATTAAAATGTCAAATTTTGAATTCAATAACCAAAGTGACTCAAATTTACACTTTAAAGACAAACGAAGCAGCATTTCCCCGTGCCTTTAATTTATTAAGCCTACTAGTGTTTGGT
Organism: Nissolia schottii; assembly: GCA_003254905.1. NCBI lineage: Eukaryota > Viridiplantae > Streptophyta > Magnoliopsida > Fabales > Fabaceae > Nissolia > Nissolia schottii. The sequence continues at coordinate 168,021 of QANU01060502.1, read as the reverse complement.
AAACATTGTTTAACATTCAACATATATGAAGTGTATACATCTTTTGAAGTCAACGACATACGAGATTTAAGATAAGTTGATTGAGGTCGATTACATTGTAGCCCGTATGGCCTATACATTGTAGCATGTGAGTTTCATTTCTTTTCTTTTTGTTTTTCATTTAAAATTCTTCGAAAGTAGGGGTTTGTTTCCAAACCAATGACCCCCCCCTTCTCTCTATAGTGGTGGTAATTTTGTCTTTTAATAAAAAATATAGTTACTTCCTAGAACATTTATTTATTTTCCTTAATTCATGTGTGCATTAACCCTAAATAGACAGTTAAATTGAAACCGTAAAAAGTATGTATCTAATTAACATCTTATATTTAGTTCATTTACAAAGTTAATAAAATTAGGAGGGAATATATCTCAAACAAAGCTAGTAAAACTCAATTTTATGATGAAATTGATGAAATGAACTATTAAATTTGTATCATATAAAAATCTCTCATTGGCAAACTCTGTCTACTAGGAAAGCTCAAATCATCTAAAGCTGAGGAGCAAAGAGCACACAACTGAAACAGGAACCAAAAACCAGAAACAGCAAACATTAAAAAATGATTTAAAAAAAAAAAAAAAAAAACAAGCGAGGCTCTCTGGCTCCACATTGCAAAAGGCGCAAGAGAAGTCATTTCCTGAAAGGTAGTTTAGTCGGTGCAGCCTGTCTTTTGTATTTAGACGATTTTGCAAGATAAACCACATCAAACTTTGTCTACCTACATTATCTAACTGTACAAGACTGCAGGTATATTCAGTTAGTTTTAATTAATTAATTAATTAAGTGACAATTGTAAAAGCAGGGTAAACTAGGGATTGAACATTCAAATTTTCCTATTTCAATTTGTTGGCCAAAACCATATCTCTCCACACCAAACTAAATAAATATAGTTTCTGTTCAATATATCCATTGTGATTGTGCATGTAACAACTTAAGTCAAATAGTTTCCTATTCCGTCCATCCATCACCGAACTTCCTCTCATTCACAACAGTTACCACATTTAATTTTTAGATCAACCACTATTTTTTTTTTTACACAAACATGATATTTACATGTGCGAGTTTGATGACTAGCCTGTTGCTAGTTTGTAGGCACCTCTAAGACTGAAATAGTTGGCCCAAAAATTTAAAATTATTCCATACCCAAAGCCGTTGGTAAAACCTTTGACATTTGGTTCAGGGAGTTTGGATTAGCTACTATACAATTTAACAAAAAATAAAAACAATATTACTTTTTTAACTAAAAATTTCAATTCTCATACATTAAAATAAAAATTTTAAAATAATTAAAAAAAATCATTTTCAAAAGAAGTTAAATTAGTAAATTTTTAAAATAATATATTTTAAATCTTTTTAACTTTAGAAGTTTTTTTTTTTTTCAAAAGTTGAAATGAGAGCGTCAATATTGATTAATTAGTAGAGAGAGTTGTTATAGCTTAACCAAAGATCTTATATTCAAGATTTATGTATATAGTTGTGTTAAATTTTAGAAGAGAGAATTATGCCGCCCTAAGAAGTCTTACCATGCTCAGCACGAAACCTTGTCATGACCTGCAGATTGATTGACACTCACACTTGATTGTATAGAAGGAGGAGTGAGGTTTTCACATGTTAGCATATGAACATTAATTGTTACTTGATTGCTAGCCACCAACATCCACCGGTTTTGTACCATTAATTTCCCCCCAAATCACCCATCTCTCTCTTTCACACGCCTTCCCTTCTACATGCATGCACACAGGGCCACAAAATAGTAACATGCTACTTTAACCCTGTTAAACGTGGTCCATATAAGAATATTTATCAAAGAATGTAAGATAAAACTCCTGATTACACATCTAATGACATTTTAATTTTTATCTTTGAAAGAATATATCTCAGTTAAAGCCAAAATGTTATTCGGTGTACAACTAAAAATATGTTCAGTACAACACTCTATGACCGCATAAAAATTTTTTATTTAAAAAAATTATTGTTTCAATTTGAGTTTGATAAACTCTTATCTACTTCCCTTTCCCAAGCATATGCCAAATAGTACAAATGATCAAAAAGCGCCAGAGACCACTATATAATATATATAAAAAAAAAGTAAAATTCTTTTGTCCCATATTTTTTTAAGTGTTTAGTTTGGTTATCTATTTTTAAAATGAGTTATTTTTTTTATATTTAATCGCATTTTTTAAATATGGGTAATGTTATTGTTTAAATGTGGTTAAATATAAAAATGGACCAAACTGACTCATTTTAAAAAAAATAGACGACCGAATTAAACGCTTTAAAAAAGTGTGAAACCAAAATATTTATTTAAACACAACTATATATGAAACCAAAAAAACAGTTTTATCTCATAAAAAACAAACTCTCTTTGTTTAAGAGAACAAGAATTCCGGCACCTCATTGTCTCTGCACCCCAATCAAATTATATATTATCAATAGCTAAACAAAATCCAAAACCAAATCAAGTCTGCCAATGGGGTTACTAATTCATCTTATTATACTCTCCTACCAAAAGAGAGAGAGAAAAAAAATTGGGTTTTACACGTTTTGAATTATTATCGAAATGTTCATTTTCCCTCCCGTGTGATTTTCCAAAAGTGGTTGAGCTATACATATCCACCCCCCTTCTTGAAACTACTACCAACAAAAATTAATTCAATGAAATAATAATAATAATAGCTTTCTTGCGGTTAATACCCTAAGCCCCATGTGTGTCTAACTGTTTTTATGAGAGTGTGGGCCAGCATTGCTTCCATCCCCACCAATTATTTTTCTCTCTCCCTTTCACATTCACATCACATTCAAATAAGTCCAAATCATATAGCTCAGCTTCCTCTCCAAACTCAAATCTGCTTTATAAACCAACACAAACCCACCACTTTGATATATATTCTATACACACAATTCACAAAAAAAACACAGAGAGAGGGGAAAAGAGAGAAGAGACGCAATTCGCACAACACACAAAATACCACACATTGAGGATCAGGAGAAGAACCAAAACAGAGAAAATGGGTAGAAGAAACAGCATAGACATGGACAAGGAGAGGATAACGGCTGAGATGGACTTCAAGGACTCGTCCTCCGCCGTCATCAAGATCCGGCGGAGGCTGCCGGACTTCTTGAAATCCGTGAAGCTAAAGTATGTTAAATTAGGGCTAGGTTATGAGTACTCATGCAGCACCACCACCACCATTCTCATCACCCTCTTCGTCGCCGTATCCATTCCTCTCCTCCTCTCACAATTGTTTCTTCACCTCGCCGATCTCAAATTGGACCACCTCTCCCGCCTCCGGTCAAACCTAATGGTCCCGCCGGTCCACTCCTTTGACACGGCCGTTCACCTCGCTGCGCCGCCGTTGCTGTGCTTCCTCCTCGCCCTCTACTTGGCCAGGCGCTCCAAGCCAGTCTACCTCGTGGACTTCGCATGCTACAGGCCGGAGGAGGAGCGCAAGATCTCCGTGGAATCGTTCCTCAACATGTCCGAAGAGAGCGGCGAGTTCCAAGAAGAGACGCTTCAGTTCCAGAGGAGGATCTCAACGCGTGCGGGCTTGGGAGACGAGACGTATCTCCCCAGAGGAATCACGTGCCGCCCGCCGAGGCTCTGCATGGACGAGGCACGTGCTGAGGCTGAGGCCGTCATGTTCGGCGCCCTGGACGCTCTCTTTGCTAAGACAGGTATGTATGAAAACACGGTCCATCATGCCGTCACTACTTCAAAATTCAGTAAGCATGTATGTTTTCTCAGAATAATAATAAGCAACAAAAAATCAATTTGGTGGCTTCACCTTTTTCTCTTTCTCTAATATTGTAGACCCCACTTATTTCGTTTTTTTTATTGCGCACTACTACATTCCAAACTCTACGTACGTATATATAACGTTATTCCTGTTACGCGGGTTATTAGTTAACAACTTCTATGCTTATGCTAAATCATGACTAATTGTTGATCGATGCAATTGCTTAACAGGGGTTAACCCTAGAGACATAGACATTGTGGTTGTGAACTGCAGCTTGTTCAACCCTACACCGTCGCTCTCTGCCATGATTGTGAACCATTACAAGCTCCGAACCAACGTGAAGACCTACAACCTCGGTGGCATGGGCTGTAGCGCCGGCCTCATCTCCATCGACACTGCCAAGGACCTTCTCAAAGCTAACCCGAACTCTTATGCCATTGTTGTTAGCACCGAAAACATAACGCTGAACTGGTAAGTAATGTTTCAATATAATTGAGATTATAAATTAGCTAGCTAGTTAGAGTTTGTTCAATTGGTTAGAGATTAGTTGATGGTTAGATAAATATTTATTACGTTGGTTAATAGATTAACTATTAGTAAGCTATGCTCATCATTGAGTTATTAGTTTGTTTTTTATGCAATGAACTACTATTGAGTAAGGTTTTATTTACGTATTCATCTAAATATTTATATATGTGTTCGCAAACCAGCATAATTGAGATTAGAAATTACTTAGAGTTGATTGATTTGGTTAGAATTAGTTGAAAGTTAGTTAGTTCGTTAATCGAATTCCGATCAACTCTAGTTGCCAAGTTTTCATGTTGCCATCTAGTTATCTAATTATATGTTCCCATATAAGTGTTTAATTCTTATCATGATAATTAATTACCTCGGAAGTTAGACATGAATATAACTAATATTTTTCGCATTTCATAATAATTATCACTTTGACTTCTTTATTTTCATATATATTCTTAAATAAATATATCTGGATACAAGTTGTTTCTTCTCTCAATTCTATCTTTTGTCCCAATGTTTTCAAGCAGGTACTTTGGCAATGATCGGTCCATGCTCCTGTGCAATTGTATCTTCCGTATGGGTGGCGCGGCAGTACTCTTATCCAACAAGCCCTCTGACCGAGCCCGATCCAAGTACGAGCTGGTCCACACGGTTAGAACCCACAAGGGAGCAAGTGACAAGAGCTACAACTGCGTCTACCAGAAGGAAGACAGCACCGGAAAAATCGGCGTTTGCCTGGCGAAGGAGCTGATGGCGGTGGCCGGAGACGCCCTCAAGACAAACATAACAACACTAGGGCCGATGGTGCTGCCATTTTCGGAGCAGATCATGTTCTTGATATCGCTAATCCGAAAGAAGATGGGGGCGAAAAACGTGAAGCCTTACATACCGGATTTCAAGATGGCGTTCGAGCATTTCTGCATCCACGCTGGCGGCAGGGCCGTGCTGGACGAGCTGCAGAAGAACCTTAGCCTTGGGGAGTGGCACATGGAGCCCTCGAGGATGACACTCCACAGATTCGGGAACACTTCGAGCAGCTCCTTGTGGTATGAGCTGGCTTACACGGAGGCCAAAGGGAGGGTCCGAAAGGGGGACCGGGTTTGGCAGATCGCGTTCGGGTCGGGCTTCAAGTGCAACAGTGCGGTGTGGAAGGCGTTGAGAGGGGTGAACCTTGAGGAGGAGGGTTGGAGAGGGAACCCTTGGGATGACTCCATTCATGAGTACCCTGTTCAGCAGCTCCTTTCACCTTGAAGGATTCTTATTTATTTGTATGTCAAGAGTAAACACTCTTAATTGATACCATGACACCAACACTGTGTGTGTTTGGTACCAGAGATGTGATAGGGAGATAAAAAATACAAGAATTTTTTTGTCTCTGTTACTCTGTCTTTAGTATCAAACGCAGCAAAAGACAAAATATTTGGTGGTAATGAGTGTGGTTGTGCCTTGGTGTTTTTTTTCTTCTATGTATATGTCTATTAAAGGTGTTTATTTTTTATGCACAAGTAATACTACCATTAATGTGTTAAGATGAAAAAATTTACATGAACTTTGGTAAGAAAATTAATTGTGTTGTATATTATTTATATTTTAACAAGTCAATTTTGAGGGTCATTATTGTCTCTTACTTTCACATGAAATAATAAATGTGTCAAGTTAATTATAATGGTACATAGTATAACCTTTTTTTTTATATTCCAAGAGCATTTAATTTAATAATTATACTCTTAAATAGTTTGGACTTTATTTTTAGAGATATATAGTTTTTCGGAATTTTTGCTATAAATTCTACAACCTTCTTTTTTCTCTCTCTTTTTTTTTCCTCCCAATTTTAGATTTCGAAACAAAAAAGCTACAACAAATGTCTATTAACAAAAAGCAGAGTTTTAAACAAAAAATGTCATTTTATCCAAAAAAAAGTTAGGCTAAGCTATAAAAAAATACATATTAACAAAAAAAAATCTAATAAGTAACCATCTTTTACCCAAAAAGAATAGCTTGTAGGCTGTAAAAAACATATATTAATAAATAAAAAATATCTACTGCCAATGTACGATATGAAAAACTATAGATATGAAAAATGGCTGTAAATAAAAAAAAATAATTTTTAATTAAAAAAAATGTTTTAACCAGAATATTTTTTTTTCAAGTTTTTACCATGACTTCATCGATGATAAAGATGTATACATGAGACTACCAAAAAAAAAAGAGATGTATACATGGTCCGGATTCTCTCGCAAATGAATCTCTAAATGTTATGAGATTGAAATTACATTTGTTTGATTTTCGGTCATCAAAAACCACCAATTAATTCCTAGGATTTATATTTGATTTGATCTTTCAACAAAAGTATTACATATAATCACATCTTAATTGTAAACATAGGTAACAACAATTAGAAGAAATTTTTTTGCTTTTAGGAGCACATGGGCACATGAGATAAGGAAAATGTTAAAAAAGACAAAATTATTTATCAAAATTGAATTGTTTGAATGATGTACTCTTAGTGAGTGGCATCAATTCATTCTATCCAATAACCACTCCATGACTTATGTCAACGATTCTGACGAAAAATCTTTTGGCTGAGTAGCACTTCTACCAAATAATCTAGTTGGAGGGAGGATTTCAATAATAAAAGCAAACACATATTAATTAGGTGAGCATCAGGAGTATTAGTCACAACACATTGTGGCACGCTGTGGGGTCCATACTCGTTTGAGCATTGAAGTTGCACAGTCTCTAAAGATGCAGGAGTTTGGATTCAGTGTTGCCACACATGGGGGAACCGGAACTTCTTCACTATCACTACAAAAAAAAAATATTGCAAATTAAAATCAAAGTTAGAAAAGAGAAGAGTTTATATAACATTCCAAAACTTTTGCAACATTAAGGGAATTTGTAAACCTGAAACGATTAAGACAAAGATGAGAAGTTGTGAAAAGGAAATCTTAGCCATATCTTTAACTACTACAAAATGTCAACAAGATATGTGCTTTAATCTAACTTACTGTTTTGCACGGTGTGGCAGATAGGAAGTAGCATTTATTATTATTATTATTATTATTATTATTATTATTATTATTATTTATAATTAGAGGAGCTCAAACTAGTCAATGGCCACGGAGCAACAAGTGATGGACAAGGAGGCTGGCTATTCAGAACAGCTTTGATTAGGGCTAGAAACGATTATATACAGCAAATATTTTGTCACAACAATTTTTTATTAATATAGGACATATGTGTAAAGTAAAGTAAATTAATTTTTTATTAAACATGGACCTTTTTAGGTTGACCTAAATCATGTCAACTTTGTACGTTAGACCAAAAAAAAAAGGTTATTCACTCATGAATTGCCTGATATAAAAATTAGAGTTGGTAGCAACTTATCTAGTATATTATAGTGGGTGTGTATTTATTCTCTTGACGTTGTAAAATATGTATGGTTCCTAAATTTTTTAAATAATATAAATAAGATATTTTTGTCAGTTTTAATATCTAATAGGTTTATTAGTACACATGTGTCTGTCACATAATGTATTATAAGGACAAAATTACTATTTCTTTAAAATAAAAATAAAAGAAAAAAACTCTTTTTAAAAAAAAAACATAACCCAATTCCTCCAAATCCTTTGAGGGTCGACCTCCCTCTCTCTTTTTAAATAGAACCCAATGTCCCAACCCATTTCAAATTTATCATCATTGACACAAACTTTGTCCGTCTCCTATGTTGCCTCCTACATCACCTCTTGTGCCGCCTCTAGTATTTTGTTTTCCATTTTTCTTCGATTCTTGCTTTTGATTTCTATTGATGTCGGTATTATTTTTCTCGTTATTATCCTTGTTTTGTCCTAAAAAAAATTAGTTTTTTTTATTTTAAATAAAAAATAATTTTATTTTTACAATACATCATGTGACGGAGAAATGTGTACTAACAGACTTTTTAGATGTTAAAAATGTTAGAAGGTCTTATTTAAAGTTTAGGGGGTCAAATTTCACATTTTGAAACGTTAGGGTGTTAAGTGCACAACAACCATAATACAAGGGTAAATTGCTATTAACCCTAGAAATTACTAAATGAAAAAAAATGATGTCTTAAGGGAAAAAATGATTAATTCCTCTAAGAGATAGAATTCAGTGAGGTGGGTATATCTTTAGTCATGAGACCCTCTCCTTATAGGCTATTTAGGGGTTGAACCTTTAACTACACGCTTAAAGAATATATGTTATGCCTCATGGTTATGTAAAATTTTGTGTATATTAATAACTAGTAATAAAGGTATATAATTATTAAAAAGAATAATATTAGAGAGATCTAACTCATCAATATACTTATTTTATCCTCGTAATTACTTGATTATTGCAACTTGTGTTTTTTTTTTTTTTTAAGTGGTAGTTCTGTCCTTGTTATATGAGTTTTGAATTTTTTTATTTATTTTTTGACAATTTGGTTTGAAGGGATGAGTCACCCCAATTCAAGATCAAAGTAATGTCTCTAGGTGCATTGAACACTTAGAAATGTGATTACATATCACATATCAAAGGAGAATATAGGATTGGATCACTAACCTAGAATGTTGAGAATGAAACATGAGTTTGATTTTGCGGGAAACCAACCGATCAAGTTCAAACATCATAAAAAAATCACTAATTCCTAAGATTTATGTGCGATTCGAGAATTAACTGGCCATAACTATTGGAGAATCAGATAAGGATATCAACGATCTTTAATTTAGGAACGCGTGTTGATATGTTGATTTTGATTAATTGACATAATCAGAATCATAGGAATAATTGTTGATTTATAGCAACTCACAATTATAGGAATATTTTGTTTGATTTAGTCTAATTGTAATGGCTAATTTCTTGCGATTATAATAGCACAATGTTGGGACAAAGATGGTGGGAGGTGGAGGCCGAAATCGGGGAGAATGATAGGCGATAATATTAAGATATTTAGAATAGCATGCGATGATTACAATTGTCATTATAAAAGATATATTTAGGGAGTGATATATGTTATTAGAGATTCTAAAATTTCTTGTAAATCTTATAAAATGTTTTTTTTTTATATTATCAATGAAGGGAAGAAGAAAAATTATTAGTCTTAGTTTATCCTTAGGAATAGTTTTAGGGAATTATTTTCCTAACAAAGATTAACACTAATAGACTAAATGAGAAATTACGCTAGCAAATTGACCCTACATTCTAAACCAAAATATTGAGGCAGTAGAGTACTTATGAGTCTTTCACACCTATATAATCCTCATTTAATCCATTTTTAACATAATTGAAATTCTAACATTCTTCCCCTCAAGTGTGATTCAGTGCTTCCCTTTAGCAAAAGACTCACAGGGACTGATACCAAAGTCTTGCCCAATGTTCCAACATGACCCAAGCATGACTAGTTGGATCAAACTAAAGCATTAGTGTGCACTTGGCCCAATCGAATCATCGACTTTGATATTATTTGTTGGGATAGAACTCAAAATTTGTGGAGATCTATACTCATGGGTTATGTGAGAAATCACAATAGTGGGTTAAACGTCATATCTTGACCCAAAATTTTAATACAATGAGTTACTTTATGATTCTTTCACACTTATATGATCCTCGCTTAATCCATTTTTAACCAGTGTGAGACTTCACGACTCACACTTAAAATTATAACAAAAAATTGATGTGAATATTGTTGTAAACATTCATTTTGCCCATGCACTATTGAGAGACTTACCTTGTCAATCTATTTATCTTTCTACCCACCCTCTGCCTTTGTCAAATGGTATATGACCTTATGCTCATGTTTTTATCATTAATTGCTCAATTCTCCAGATGCCACCATGTTTGTCATGTTATAATGTACTGCAAGTAATATGCATTTTCTCACTTCGTGAGATTTGAACTTAAGACCTCAAGCTCTTGCGTGCGCTACTAGGCTGCTACATGTTATTGTGTCACACACTACAAGAAAACAGACTATTTCCTTCTCGAAATTACCGTCAGACAGCCGTCGGGAAAAAAAAATATTGACAGTACACGGTTCAGAAAAACGAACCGCGCAAGATCAATGAAGTTACCATCAGAACGGAATACACGACAATAAAAACGACGGCAATAGAACATTTACCGTCGGTCTAAGTCTGTAGCATACCGACGGTAATACATTAGGAAAAGATGCAACAATTTCATCAACCCGCCATAAATTTTTTTATTACCGTTGGTCTAAGACCGACGATAAATGTCTTGAAAATATTTATTGGCCGTTCCCAGAACGTTCAACGTTCCCATTAATCGTCTTTACCGCCTGGTTACCGTCGCGTACCGTCGGCTAAGACCGTCGGTAAATGCCTCGGAAATATTTATTGGTCGTTTCCCAGAACGTTTAACATTCCCATTATCGTTTCGATTGCTTTGTTACCGTCGGCTAATACCTTGGCCAAATAGTATAAAATCCCCTCCCCCCACCCTCCTAAGCCTGCACCATAATTCTCTTTTCTCATCTATTCTCCCCTTTCTGATCCGTCGTGCGATGCTTTTGTCGTCGGGGACGTGATATTAGTTTAATTTGTTGGTTATCAGTCTGCCGTTGCGTAAACTGAGCCATCGAATGGATACAAAGTCCAAGATAGTGGTAATTATCAGCAGTCTCGTTGGGGGAATAGTGATGATTTAACCCAATCGATGGGGGTCTCATTGTCTACCACCAATTAAGCTGATGAGTACCACCATCTTAGACTTTGTTATTCATTAACTAGCTCATTATTTATTTAATTAATTTTTGCCGAGCAGCTTGCTGGCGCCACGTTAATTGGGAGAATGATAAAGGCCAAGGCCAAGGTGGTGATAATCAGGTTCGGGGTCGTAACGTTATTATTTCCCCAACTTGACTGCAACCATGTTGGTCTTAGCCTTTATTAATCACTCAATTAAAGTGTCGCCAGGGCAGGCAAAAATTAATTTTACATTACCGTCGGATGATACCGATGGTAAAAACCCTAAACCCTAATCCAATATTACTGTCGGATGGTACCGATGGTAAAAACCCTAAACCATAATCCAATATTACCGTCAGGACAGACAGACGGTAAAGACTGACACGTTACCGTCGTACACAGCTAATAACTGACGGTAACAACTTCGAAATTGGTGCAGGATATTGCGCTAGCTCATTACCGTCGGCACATAAGCAAACCGACGGTAGTTAAATAATTTGGTCCGTAAGTTGGCGCCAAATTTATTTGGTTACCATCGGTCTGTATAGCTGACCGACAGTAACTGTTTTAATTAAACGATCCGTTTTGAATTGTATTTGTTACCGTCGATTATATCCGTTTACTGTTGGTCAATTCCGACGGTAAAGGTCGGAACTAATGACTTAAGCAATTTTCCTTTCTCTTCTCCTCATTCCCATACTTCTTCTTTCTCTCCACCCACCCTCTCCTCTCCATGACCAACACTCCCTCGGGTTCTTGCTGCGCCACCGCCGCGCCGCCACCACCTCGGGTTCTTGCCGCCACCACCTCCACTCCACCACTAGAGGTCTACCTTCTTCTCCACTCTCTGTGCTTCCTCTGTGTCTCTATCGATTTGGGGTTTTGTGTGTGTTGGCTGATTTTTGTGTGTGTGTCTCTATCGATTTGGGATTGTGTGTGTTGGCTGATTTGTGTTTGTGTGTGTGTGTGTGTCTCTGTGGCTGACTTGGGGTTGTGTGTGAGTGTTCAGGGAAGTTGTTACTTACAAGTTGTTGCAGTTTGTTTTATTCCACATTACTTCTATGGAAGCTTACAATAAAGCTCCCACTCCATGTTGCTTGTTTGCCATTTTATTTTCCTTTTCTTTTAATCCGCTGCCACTAGTTGAGGAATTGGAATTGTCTACGTTTGAGTTGATTTTGTCTTGTTTTGTTAATTGTAAAATTGTGAACGTGAACTTGTAGATTTGTTGTGAGGTTGAGGATCAAAGGAGATTTGAACAAGCAACTTACTCAAGCCAAGGACTTCTGCAATAATTAGGTATATCTGCAATAAATTTATTGGTACTAGAATAGAGACTTACTTTCTTATGATAGATTTGTAGGATTGAAGTTCAATGGCTGGATTATTGGGGGGAAGGAACGCTTAGCATTTCTTCCTGACATTATTTGGATTGATGTGCTGTCAACGGTGATTATATGATATTTGCGGAGATTGGAGGGCCTATGTTTTAGGACGGTTTAGAAAAGATTGTGTGGAATTATGAACATTAATCTTCCTTTGTCTATGTAGAGTTAATTTCGGAATTGGAATTGTCTACGTTTGAACTGATTTTGTCTTGTTTTGCTAATTGCAAAATTGTTGACGTGAACTTGTAGATTTGTTGTGAGGTTGAGGATTTTACTTTCTTATTAATTGCTTTATTTCAAATTGGTTATATATGAAAATGATATATCTATAGCATAGCTCCCTATGGGCTTGGGCAATCATCCTTCGGCCCCTATCGTTATTGAGGACGACGAACCCGCAGCAACCCCACCCAAGTCCGACGAGCCTGACGATGACTCCCCCTTCTGGGACGAGCCTGACTACGACTCCCCTTTCTAGGACGTGGACGCGGATGAGGACGTGCACGTGGGCTTCAACGTGGGTAGGGACGTGCACGTGGACATCAACGTAGATGGGGACGTATACATGGACGGGGACGGGAACGTGTACGTGGACGTGGATGTGGAGGACCCTGAAGACGACGTAGAGGATGAAGACCCCGATGAGGATTGAATATATTGTGCATATTTTGAATATATTATGTATATTATTTGCTTTTTTAACTAAGTAATGAATCTAAACGTGCAAGGATATATATGGGAAGTACCACTTTGTTGAACTACTTTGTAAATTTATTTGTTATCTTTGCTAATGGATACGTAAAAGAGTAAAGATGGCGCAAATATATATCTATCCATGTAATTAAGCTGTTGTAACTCTAACAATCAATGTAATCGTTAAAATAAATAAATAATTATTTATAATTTTATTTAATAAAATAACCATATTATTTATATTAAAATTGTTATTCAAATAAATAATAATTATTCAAAAATAAAAGTTTATTTAATTTTTTTAAAATATTTGATTATTACCGTCGGCTATCACATGGACACGGTTATCGACGACAACCAAGCGACGGTAAATACTTACCGACAGAATAATTAGTGCGGTTATAGGTGACGGTAACATTTGAATAAAATATTATTATTATTAGCGATGGATGGTTCTGACGGTAATCCGGTCCAAATGGCCTATCAAGTGAATCGGTTACCGTCGGTTTGACCGACGAAAATTACCGTCGGTGATTATCCTCCAACGCAAATTGGTTTCCATCGAACCCTTTATCGGCGACCCGATGACCGACACTAACTCTGTCAGAAACACAATGTACCGATGGTAACTGTCTCATATTCGACGGAAAATACCGACGGAAATAGTGTACTTTCTTGTAGTGACATTATGCTGCAATATATATATATATATATATATATATATNATATTGAATGTGAATATTTTTTTTTATATTTTGATCTAAGTAAAATAAAAGAAAGACGTTGTTTTTATTAATTTATTGCTTATCCTAAATCATGAAAACAAATCTCATAAAGATAAGATGTTGTGACATGAACATTTAAGCCTTTTAATATAATTTTTTTCTCAATTTTTTTATCATGTATCTTTATATATCATTTTACTATAATATCTTTTTTTTAAAAATTTCAATTATTAACTCTTAAATTAATTATAATTAAAATACTACTTAAAATTGATAATCTTCTCTTAACATTTATGTTAACTTTTCTGTAATGTAGATCCAAATTCTATTTTACATATCTAAAAATAATTTATGCTCTTTTATATTATTAAGGAAGAAGGACATAATTATCTATGTGCAAAAAAAATGTATTAAACATAAACTAATTATATTAATTTTTATAAGTATTGAATACATTTCAGTTCGTAGTAATATTTATAATTTAAGTCGTTAAAAAAATTGAAGCACCTAAGTTATTGATATTGATATGTTTTGTATGGTGGTAGTTAAATGTAAGTGACGACAGTTGATATTTATTTAAAAAAATAACTTATGAAAAAGTGATTATAGTTATTTTATTTTTAAAGACATTCAAATAAGTGTTTATTTTAATATATATATATATATATTTAAATTGAAATAATTAAAATATTTAACTTATTAATTTTAAATTTTAAAAATAATATTAAGTTAAAATATAATTAAATATCTATAAATTATTTTAACTTATTTTTTAAAAATTAAGTCTAGAGACGTAAACAAAAGAAAATGTCATTTTTTTTAAGTATAATTTATCTTTTAAATAAACATTTTTAATTTCATAAATTATCAATAGATATATCTATCAATAATGTCGGATTGATTTATATATTTTGAATTTAATAAATTATCGATGGATATATTTATTAATAATGCTCTATTTATATATATTTTTTATTTAATAACTATCAATAGATATATCCATTGGTAATGTCCGGCTTGTTTTCGAAAGAAAAAATATTAATGATTATCGATGAATATATCTACCAATAATTAATTATCACCATTTGGTGTCATAAATTATTGACAAAAATACCGACGAATGTGCCATCCACTAATAACTTTGACCTACTTCATGGCTAAAGTTGAAAAAGCCAATTAGCTACAAATTAACACAAAAATTCGCTGGTAAAATCCATTTTTTTAGGAGTTTGGTTCAATTACCGCCATTTCATACATTAAAAGCTTATAGTGGCGGTTAGGCGTAACTGACATGAAATGCAAGCATTTTGTGGCGGTTCATTAATGCTAGCGGCGGTTAGGACTCACCATCTACCTCGACGAGCTCGGCGTCCTCGTGTGAACCTCGCTCCCTGGCGCACAAAAAAGATGCCTTCGCCGCCATTGTCATGGCGAAGAAGCTCCTCCGCAGTACCTTCCACGTCCTTGTCGCCGTGGAGCCCGAGCAATAGACGAGCACACCCAAACCCTAACCCAAGATCTCTCTTTCTCTTTCACCACTTACAGTCCCTTTTCACGCGCACACACCCAAACCCAAAATCCATCTTCTTCTATCAACGTCCCCTTTCTTTCTCGCCGTTTTCACTTTCCCGCTCTTGCCTTTTCAGCTCTGCCGTTCATGCTTCTGCGGTGCCCTTCGACTGTTGTGGGATGCAACTGACTTCGAGCGACTGTTTTGTGAGGCACGAGCGACTTCACAGGGAGGCGCTTAGGGTTGCGAACGAGGAGGGGAAGAAGCTCAAGGAGTGCGAGACCCAACAACGAGAATTCCGTGAAACACTCGTATGTTCCTCCTTCGTTTTTTTCTCTTTCTTTGAAGTTTTTTTGTTTGTTTCTTTGCTGTGAAGGCCAAGTGTTTGATGATTTGCTTCTTTGTTGTTGATGCATTAGATTGAGTGTAGATTCAATATGATACACATAAGTGTTTCATAATTTGTCTCAATGAGATTAGTTAATAACCATAGCTTCCTCTATTGGCTTTTTCACACTTGCTCTTGGAAATCCATTCTACCCAATCAAAACTCCTCTGACGGTTTTTTATTTTTTATTTTTTATTTTTATTTTAAAGTTTTGGAATGGTGATTTGCTAGGACAAAGAAGGTTGTTTTCATCTAACAGAAGCTTAATTTCTTCCCATCCTGTGAACCAGAAATTGTGGTTTGGGGTTTTCTTTTCCTTTGATCTCATAACTTGTATACCCTTCTGTCTTCGTTTCTCCTCTTCTTTAGTATTTGTTCTTTCATTGGGATTTTTTTGTTTTCTTCTTAGAAGTTCATGAACAAACTGAGTTGTGTGATGAAAGCATTAGGTATGCATTGACTATAAAGTCTCGTATGTTGATCTGCACTACTATTTTGAGAAAAAAAGTGGTTTGTGAAATCTCTCTGTGTCTTTGTCTCTTATATGTTTTTTATGGTTAATTTTATTTTAGGTAAGTTTGAGTTCTGATTGTCATTCAAACAGTTCTTTTTTTTTGTACTGGAGGTGTGCCAAATGTATGCTTGATTTTTTATCTACATGTAGAATCTACTAACTTGCTTTCTGCATTTGGTAACATAAAACAGAAAATAACTAAAATTGATGTGAGTTGAGCGAAACTGTTGTGTCAGATGATGTTATGCCAACTGCAAACCTCATAGGAGAAGGATTTGGACTTGAAGATACCCTTTTCAAAGAGAAAAACCTCATGAGCCCAAACCATGGGCTCATAGTCAGGGGTTCGATCCTTGGATACAAAAGGTACATTTTTTTTCCCATCTGAATTAGTGTCTCAGATATATGTAAAGTTTAAGGAATTTAGTTAAAGGTATAATATTTGAAGTAAGAGCTCCGGAAGGACAATTTTGGAGTTCATGTGCTTATTGTCATGTAAATCATGTTTCTTTGCTTATTGTAATAGGGACATAATTAAGACATCATCAGAATGTGCTAATAACAGGGACTTTAGGCTGGGTAACATAATTAAATAGATAATCATTTTTCAAGAGCAGAACATAGGTTGTCATAAGTTAAATTTTATATGTGCAGGGTTCTATTCTGTACTTTATGAATAGGTTTTTGATAAGCTATCTATAGTCTTGGTTCCTATCAACATTATACGTGAAATTGTGGGGCTCTGGTGCACATAGAAAAGAGATCTTGAGGAGCACCTCAATCCCAATTTTTTCTTGGTGATTGCCCTTTTTGAGGTTGGATGAATTTTCGCTTTGAAGTTTGTTGAGTGCTGGATGATTTTGTCTTGTGGTTTGAAATACTATGTTCTAGTGCATTCTTCACCCGCATTCAACCATTCCATTTAAGAAACGAAACTGCCACATGTATGTCTCTACAAAAGCTTAATCATTGATATTGCATCTATCCATTCCCTTTGTCTTTGCTTTCACTTGAGAAAACATATATGATATTTTTTTCTGTTACCTCCTCTGTTGTGTTCTTCATATTTTTGGTTTATCAATCCCCATTAATTATTATTGACACTTTTCAATCTTACTAGCAAGTACTTATAAATTGCACATGTAATGTATAAAAATTGCACTTAAGATAGTACTTCAAAACTCTCCCTTTGTTCTGTTGGAACATAACATTAATCAACCCAAGTTCCGTTCAAAGGAGATAAATGATTAAAAAATGGGGCAACCAAGCATATTAATATGAGTTAGTAAATGGTGATGGCCTCTGCTAATCCTGTGTTTTACCTTTTCAGCTCAGAAATTTTCTCCAGCTATTGCACTGTATACAGAAGCTATTGAACTAAACGGTCAAAATACGGTTTACTGGGCTAATTGTGCCGTCGCCCATCTTCGGCTGGAGGAATATGGTAGTACAATACAAGGTGCTATGATGGCTATTGAGGTTGATCCTATATATTCAAAGGTGCTTTGCTTCCTAAAACTTTAGGTTTTCCTGCATTTAGTTATCTGCAATAACAATATATGTCCTGAGAATATCAAGAACAATTTCTTGTGCCTGGTTTGAGAAGAATCATGAGCTATTTCTTGTTGTTACCTTGAGAAGGAGGAGGTGCCTTGGGTTCAGCTATATGGTGTTGAATTAGTTAATACATGGCCCTTATGGCAACATGTTTGTCATTGTTTTCCCTTGGAGCCTTGTACTCTATGGCATATAGTGAACTCTCATGAGATTGAGTGGTGTTGCCAAGATGAAGGTTAATACGGCTCATGCAAGGTGCAGGCCTTTTGAAGTTGACTCTTAGGTCTATGTTACCTTTCTTTGTTTTTGTGAAAAACGACTCCTAAATTTGGCTTTGAGAGGATTTGCATATAAGCAGTCTTCTTTCTCAAATCTTCTTGAAAGCTTTTGTAGGCTTTCTTCTTCATTACATTTCCCTCCTGATCAGATTCTCACTTTGAATCCTTCAATTACGGAAAGATTATTGATTTGTTTTCTATGCTTTGTGTTTTTGAATCTTTTCATCTTTGTTCTTTTTGTGATGCTTAGATATGGAATTTGAACTTGTTACGTTCCTCTGTGTTAATGATTTGGGCATTTATACTATGGAAATGTGTGTTTCTATTTATTCCCAATTCTTTATGACCATGGTATGAGATTGTTTTATTCCATCCTCAAAATGTTAAATCTTCATAACTTTTTTATTTTACACTACTGTTGTACTTGTGTCCTGCTGTTTTTGCAAAAGTATCGTAGTTAAATACAATAGGTGCAATCAACATAGTTTCACTTACATGTGAAGTTCTGTGTCATTTTGTAGATTTTGGTTGAGACTGGTCATATGGGAAAACAAGCAAGTGGTTCTGTTACCGTTACAGATGGAGAGATAGTAAGCTCCCACATTTTTTCCATTAATTAGTGTGTCCATGATTGCGAACATTGTCATGTGAAATTAGGTCCCATATCCTTTTTCCAACCAACAGAGTGTTAGAGTAGAAACATTTGCTGTAACATACTTTTTTTTTTTTTCCTCTTCTGCCTTAATAACATTTCTTTCTCTATTTTGTTAATAAAAAAACATTCATTGCTGCTCTCTACTTTCTCTTGTTGATATAAATGTTCCCGATGGTGAACATTTTACTGTTTGTGGTGATGTGCATGGTCAGGTAATTAATTTTTATATTTTTCTTTGAATCTTGTTAACACCATTTGCAGACATTTTTTTAACTCAATATATCAAAAAATGTGTGTATGTGCAAATCTTTCCTAACATAGTAATACAACAATAAACGGAAAGTATGCTGAAGGAGTAAGAGTATTTGTGTGACGAATTTTATATGGATATAAGTGGTAGGACTGTAGGGGGAAAAAGACAAATGTACTAAAGCAAACTTGAATAAAAGTTAATCCTCAACAATGATGTGAATTTCCCTTGTTACAGTAACATCATTGGTGATAAATAATGCAAGAATCAATTTTTCTTTCTTTTCTTATTTGAATTTTGTTTTACCTTTAATTCTTAAAGGTTCAATTTTTTTATTTCTTTCATGACTCTTGCATTACTATGATCTCTTGAATACTTTTGAGCTTAACGGGCTTCCGTTAGAAGAGAATCCGTACCTATTTAATGGTGACTTTGTGGATAGGGGATCTTTTTCCTTGGAAGTCATTCTCACTTTGTTTGCATTTAAGTGCATGTCTCCTTCAGGTGAACCCCCTTTGTTTGCATTTAAGTGCATATCTCCTTCAGGTGAACCCCCTTGATCTTTACCATTCTTTAATCTGTATTATATTTTCTGGACACGTTATGAATTTACCTCAAGCATTTGGAGCCTTGTCATGATTTTTTAAAATCAAAAAGATTTTTTCTAATGACATTCCAAGTTCAATCCCATTATGTTTCCTACAAATTGTATATGTGTTTAGTGATGATGTTTCAGTTGAATTGCATACTGCTGTTTTTGTGATTGGATTGGCATGAATCCTAGTGTTTTGACCAATAATATTTTTTCCATGGGATCTCAACTTATTTTCTTGTCATGTAACTTTCAGCCATGCATCTTGCTAGAGGAAATCATGAGAGCAAGAACATGAACAAGATATATGGATTCAAAGGCGAGGTTCTCTTGAAGCTGAGTGGACCATTTGTGGAAATGTTCGCGGAAGTATTTTGTTGTTTGCCTTTGGTTGATGTGATTAATGAGAAAATTTTCATAGTAGGGCAGAGTATTTTGCGAAATGTTTTTCATTATTTTCTGATTTTATAGTAGGGAAGTTTGTGTTTCTCTTTTCTTTTTATGTTAGACTTTTAAATTATATTGTAGTTTGCTGACAGAAAGACAACAGATAATATTTTGGTCCCTTTTGGTATGGTCACTCAGTTAATAGTAATTAAAAAATAAATCACAATTTTTTTAAAAAATAATATTGTTGAATTTAGTGGTGGTTATGAATTGTCGCAAAAGAAATATGAAATTTCCATATAATTGCGGCGGTTATAAACCGTTGCAATATTTTTTAAAAATTTTAAATGCTAAATTCTGCAGCGGTTTAGGACCGCCTCTAAATAAGTGATAATTGTAATTTTAAGCTTTGCGGCGGTTCATAACCGCCACAAAATTGTTAGTGCCGACGGTGGATTTAACGATGGTTATAGAACTGCAGTGACTTGCTTTTAGCTGTGGTTCAGAATTGCTGCAACATGCATTTTCAACCATCACTAAAATACCTTATTTCTTGTACTGAAAAGAGAGTATTATATTAAGAGTTTAATTTTCATACACTGAGAGTGTAAAGTTTTTTACACTGACACCCAATCAAATCTTTCGATAACATAATTTTTGAAGGAGTGAGAGAGAAGGTCAACCATTTATGCTAATGTGACAAGATTTGATTGGTTGATAGTGTAAAAAAACATTATATAGCCAATTGATATAAATTAATCTTGTGTTAAAATAGTAGTTAATTATGTTATTCTCTTAAATTCTTGATTATTTTGTCTGTCCCTATGTGACCCTAGGAATTGAATCTAAGTCTTGGTGATGCATCAGAGGTGTACATCAAGTTAACCATCCCATTGAATTTGTCAAACCCGCTAGACTCGAAATCGGTTAGGTTGGCTCGACTTGAAGTTGCTCAGGACTCGGGTGGGAATTGAGTTGCTCGATGCTTCATCTATTAGGTGGTGGGTTACTGAATTTTGAAACTAAACTAACTCGTCCACCAGACCTAGGCCTTTCTTTACCTAATGCTACACAGCCCAACCCAATGCCCCATCCCTAAAAAACAAAAAAAAAACTACCCAAATTAGCCCAAAAAATAAACCAAAGTTCCCAACAAAAAAAGGGGAAAGAAAGTTCCAAATGTCCAAAAAAAAGCCTCAACCCCTCCCCCCACCCAAAACAATGAATGGACGACAACCCAATGAATCAAGTCCAGGAGGATTACCTCATTCAAAACCACAAAATTCAATTCGCACCACCCGCCATCAAGTCAATCAGTTGAGTGATGAGTTCTCCCGAAAAATTGGACTCAAATCACCCAATGTACAACCTTAGATATATGAATAGAAAGTTGGCCTTTGTGTTTTTCTCTCTCGATATCTACTTAAATGTATACTTTTTTATGTATAAATACTATTAGTTTGTTAAGATTGAGAGAAAAAAAATGTGACAACCCTTAGAGGCAAAAAGAAAACGGTCACGTCTTGCCCGAGATGTGTGCAGTTCACATGAGATGCAAGGCTGAAAATCCAAGTGCGCTGCAGCGCGCCATTGCTGACCAAAAAAACCCTATTCCGCATTTTTCGACCAGGAGAGGGCCCGACCCACCCCTTTGGCCATCTCTTCTCCTATAAATAGAGCTCTCCTCCCCCCCATTCTAACTGTCTCAGAGCTTTAGACTCTTCTTCTCTCTTAGAACGAGATTCTGGTCACTTTCTTACTTTCCCTCTTGTGAAGACATAAAGTCTTCACCTAGGTAGGTAGCCATTCCGTTTTGGATGGCCTAAGGTAGTAAGCTCCGACGCCGCTACTTTGGTAGTGGTAGCCCACGGCGGTCCACAGAATGCCGTGGTGATGCCGGAACGCCATAGCGATACTAGATCGTTATCGCAGGTCCTATCAATTAAAGATTTCTTTATGGGTTTCTGATGATGGTTTATGTTGGCCTTCTAGGTGCCAACACCATGCTGCTTGGAGCCCCCAGTTCCAGTGCCCCTCAGCTTCGTGACGTTCCAAGTGAGTGGCAATCCCAATGCCTCGATGGTCCCACTTCGATGATCCATCAATAGAGTTAGTTGTGCTTATAACATGCTAGTTGTTAGTTAGATATTTATATAAATGCTCAGTAGATGGCATGCTTATGTGATATATGATATGACATGTATTTATGCTTGTGTTATGCTATGCTATGCTATGCTATGCTATGTCATGCTATGTTAGGGAAAGACCTAGACTTATAGACATAATATCTCTTAGAATTGCTTGGTTAGGATTATATAATAAGACATCAATAAAGACTCCGGTTAAGGCATGAACTCTAACAAGGATTATATAATTTCTATTTTATTTGTAAAAATGTCAAATGTCATTCATATTAATGTGTAAGTTAATGAGTATACATCAACTTTTAACATACGGGCCAATCCTTTCAAACAAAAACCACAACAAACTTAGAACGTCAACATAACACATCAAAACAAACACACTTGAGCCAACATTGTAATTAACACTCGAAAACAGCTCTTAGAGACAATCTCTAAAGTCACCCTTAGGTCGATTACACGAATTTACCTTTGGATCCACCCACTCAATTCACAATATGAATCTCCGCAATCAATTCACACTTTGTAAATATATGTAAGACCAACTTAGAAAAAGAAGTTGCTTTTATTAATTTCAAATTAGAGCGCTGAGTACATGAGATTATTAGAAAAACACTTAAAGATCATAATGACGTATCATATTCATTTATTACATCCAACCTTTCCATAATTTCTGTCAAAGATTCTAACAAAAATCTTCTGACTACTCTTCAATCTAGTTATTTGGAGGACAATCATAGAAGCAAATACACATGTACTTAGAAGTAGCTTGAACGCATTCTGCCACGCAATTGTGTTGCCCATAAAAGTCATTGCATTGTGTTACGCACTGGATTCTGTCACAAGAGTTTGGATCCAGCACTTTCTCACATTTGTGTCACTTCTCACAGAAATCACTACCCAAAGAAAGAAGTTAGAAAAGAGAACGATTTAACTCTCAAAAAGTTTTGTAACATGCATAGACTTATTATAGATATAAAGAAAATTGATATTAGGGGAATTAGTAATGAGCCTGAAATGATTAAGACAAAGACGAGAAGTTGTGGAACAGAAATCTTAGCCATGTCTTTTGCTGCTACACAATGTCAATGAGATTTTTTATTTTTTATTTTTATAAATCGATGTCAATGAGATGTGCTTTAATCTTATAATTTCTTGTGCGTAATATGATGGAAAGTGGAAACATCAGGGTTTATATAGAACAAACTAGTTGGTCATAATGTTCACTATTGGAGATAAGGATATCAAAGATCTTTAATTTAATAGCATATAATGACTATTTGACATAATCAGAATCGTCTTTATCTCTATAAAAGCGTTGAGAACAATCAACCGTTTTTGGTCACGTTACTTCTTGTTTTCGTTTTTACTAAATATACTATTCACATAACAACCTCTCTTCACCGTCTCTTGTTGGAAATTCTATCTTTCGACACCACACGTGTTAAGAAAATTTGTCAAAAACTCTCAATTAAAATGTAGAAAGAAAAAAAAAATACTAAAGTGTCTGAATATTTTGAAATGCGATTATTTCTCTAATTTTATGACAATTATGTAAAAATTGCTCATGCACAATCCGAAATTTGTTCTAGACTTTTTTGGGTGTACCCCAAGATGTTGACCCCCCCGGTAGTATAACTTTTAAACAAGTGGGTTGATCAATCATTTATGGAATGAGATTGAAGAGGATATATTATTTACAAAGAAAATATGGATTCTATCTATCTATCTATATATATATATATAAACCAACAAAAACAATAGATCATACGGACAAAGGAACATGTAATACTTTACTCTAAATTAAATAATTAGGATGATAACGTATAAAAAAAATCCATTAACAAAGTAATTTTTAACAAAAATTGATGAGCTATTATAATAGCTATGAAAACTGGGTTATAGATTAAGAAAAATGTCTATTAACAAAAAAAAAAAATCATTTAAAAAAAATAGACTATATAAACTATGAAAAATGTTCATTATTCATAGTAGATAGCCTAATATTTTAGTTAATGAGCATTTTTTGGTTAATAAGCTCCTTTTTAGTTAATGGATATGTTTTTATAGTTTATAATGTAGTCTTTTTGGTTAAGAAGTCATGTTTGGTTAATACCCGTTTTCCATATAGCCTTTTTATTTTATTTTATTTTATTTTATTTTTGGTTAAAAATCCTCTTTGGTTAATAAGCATATTTAATAGCCAATCCTTCTCGGCTAAAGGCTTTTTATTGTGCTAATAGCCCATGCTTTTTGCTTAAAAAATATTATTTGGTTAAAAAAGCCTTTTTTTTAGTAGGCATTTTTTATAACCTATAACCCAACCATTTTAGTTAAGTGATAACTTTTCAACAAGAGTTATCTTTATTTACATTTTATATAATTTTTAATTAAAATAGTTTAGGATTCAATGAATTTGAAGCATGGTTATCGGGATTTAATTATCTTTTTATCTCTGGTATGTTTGACGTTTGTTTGAGTGTTTCAGGGTTTGAAATGTAAGAAAATGAGCCAATTGTAAGTCAGTGGAGCATCTCGCACGAAACCTAAGATGCATCAAGTGTCTCGCGTGAGTTGAAGCAAACAGAAAGCAAGGATTGACACTTTGGAGGGTGTCTCGCGTGAGACACATATATGTCTCTCATGAGATGTGACAAACAGAGAGTGAAGTGATTCTGGAAGTGTGTCTTGCGCGAGACACTATCGCAGAAGGCCAAAATGCATGACAACAAAGTTCAATTAGACCAGAGGAAAAAATAATGATTCATTCACGTTTTTAATAGTTTTTGTCGTCATCAAGGTGGAGAGAGAGAGAACGCACTAGGAATCAAAAACGTTAAGGAAGAAGACTGATTTGCTCGAGATTCAACCCAAAGCTTCCTATCTTCTGTGTATTTCCCTATCTTTTCATTATTGATTATTGATTTCAATTTTTCTATCATGAACTAATTTCCTTTTTGATTGGGAGTATGGTGTAACCCTAATGCTTTTCTTCTAATTCTGATTTCATCGTTGTTCAATTGTGTATGTTGTGAATGATCTTCTCTATGCTTAATGTTTTTTTATTAACTGGCTATTAAGGAATTGTTAGTAAACTTAGGGGAACTTTGAGAAAAGAAACGGTGCTGAGAGATTGATCATCACGTGGTGATATCTTAGAGATAAGAATAAAGGGTTGTGCAACCCTTAACCTCAAACGCTACTAAAGATTCACAAAAACCTTAATCCCTAGGTGAATTAGATTAATTTTAAGAGATTGATTAATCGGGTCGTTCATAAGATACACACACGATCTCGAGAGAAACTTGCGTTAGAATAAGAGTCTAGGTTGTCCTTCAAAAACAATTTGAATAACAAAGAAATCTGAATTAAGGAAAACATTAGTAGTAAAATCGGAATATCAATCCTCAACTTTCAAATCAAATCCTACTTATGTATTTTTTTTATTACTGTCATATTTAATTTACATTACTAAAAATTCAATTCTACAAACCCCTCTTTTGTGATTTAACTCTTAAGTTATAATTCTTAATTTGCATTTCTACTCAAAATCATCCTTTTGCAGACCATTAAGTCCCCTTACTGATTAATTGACATTTTTTTATTGCACATAACCCATTTTTTTGTCAAAAATACTTTATTGTTAAAAAGCATTTTTCATTGCCCACCGTCGAGCTTTTTAAGTCGAAAGAACGATGGCAAAAGTAATGCAAAAAAGAGAACCTTAGTCACAAATCACCATAACATCCAAGAGGTCAGTCTCCCAGCATTCCGAAAAGGGATACCATGGTCAAAGCAAATACACAGAACCATTACTCCAAAAAAAAGTTTAAGTTCAATCGAATGATTTTTTCAAAATATTTAGCTGGCAAATATTAACTGTAGGCACAAGTCATTGAACTCTTAATTTGCTCCATTGATAAATGTTTTTACATTGTCACAGAATATATCAAATGTTTTGAGTGCAATTACGTAGCACTAGCAGAATGCTTTAGTGCTGCCATGATGAAAATATATGCCATTGATTCTGAAGAATGGAGCAACAAAACCATGATAATGTTTCTGAAAACCAAATCACCATTTGCCACTGTTTGTCAAATAAAATAAAAATACCAAGAAGCAATACAAGTTGAAAATTAAGGGCTATTCCTCAGCTGTGACTCATCTAAGACAAGTAGACACCATGTCCTAACAAACCTTCCATTTATATATAAGTATTTCAGTTTTCTTCTCCCTGCTATGAGATAGAAATGGAGGGGATTTTGTTTCAATGTATCTTAGCAAACAAGTCACATGTCTCCAGTCCCGAAACCCTCCTCCCCATTAAATGAAACAGCTTGGTCGCACGGCCAAACATCGCCATCTAGCTGCCTAGTAATACTAATACGGCCGATACCTTTTACTACGATTGCCCTCATCGTTGCCACTACCTCTTCCTCTACCTCTTCCTCTTCCTGGCTGACCACTTGGACTGTTGCCCTGATCACTCCTGTGCGGTCGAGGAGCCGGCATCTGTACACCAGGCTGTTGACTGCAGAATATCCCAATATTAGATAGAAGTATTATATCATGCTGCAAAACAAAATGATACCACATCCATGACTTGTAAGAACTTACAGCACATAGCCGATTCGACCATCAGGCAATACCATCGGAACCATCTGCATTCCGGAAGGCATTGGACCTCTACCATATATCATTGGCTGCTTGTCCGTACATAAGGATCCACAAGATCAGATGCAAAATGAGTACATATGACAACCAAGTAATCAATCAAGGAACAAATACATGGATCAACAATGCATGTTTGCAAGTCACTAAATACCTGTTGAAAACTAGGAGCAACGCCATATGATGCAGCTCCTAAAGAGCCATATGGGTTCCCCGAAAAGGCACCACCACCACCATACCCAGGATGTGGAAGTCCAGGGTTGTAGCCGTAACCCCCATCAGACTTCTTATCGGCTTGAGGTTTGGCAAGAACAACCTCAAGCAATTGGCCTGCAATTCAAATCCATTACAAATATTTAAGTAAACATGATGAATATATTATAAGACAAATATGTATGATAAAAAATCAATTATATTCCTATAAACAAAATTATTTGCAGATAACTTGGTCCCCCCCCCCTCCTTTTGTATAATAGAATTTCACTTGAAACACACAAAAAAGAACAGTATAACGACTTGCAAGGACAAAACCGGTTTATAACTTTGTATGATGTAGAGAAAGTACCATCAATTTCATATTTCTCGGAATCTTTTACAGCCTTTAATGCACTAGATCTCTCTGCATAATGAATGAAACCAAAATCACGCTTCCCTCCAGCTTTGCTAGGTGGCATGACCACTTTTGTTACTTCTCCATGACGACAGAATAGTTCCTTCAATTGTTCGGTAGTAGTGTTCTCGGGTATGTTTTTCACATACAGAGCTTTAACCTAAGAATGCCCAAGAAAAAACCGATTCGTATGCAAAATATCAGTTAACATTAACAGCAAAACTAATTAACCATGACCAGATGTGGTGCAAACATTTTAAAAACAACAAAAAGAGAGTTTTATGGTTAGTTCATTATAGTTGAACTAGGACTTTTTCATATAAAATATAGAGAGAGTTCTACTCAATAATATGCTCCATAGATGTACTACTGTTTCACACTGACCAGGAAAAAAGGTTGGTTCAGTCAAGAGTACAAGGCAGTTTCATTTATTTATAGATATCTTAGACTGTAGATGACAAAGGAAATACAGATGACAGAAAATCCTCCAATTACAAAGAAAGTGGAAAAAAAGAAAATAATCATCAGCTAAAAATATTCAATCAAACACTTAATGCCATGAGGTGAGACAATAGGAAACCACTTTCAATATCATCCCGCCTTCAATCAGGAGTTTACCTGTGCAGCCGCGGAATGATCAGCTGAATTCTTTGGATCTGCCCATGTGACAGTTGGGGTATTGCCATCCAGCTTAAAGCTTGCACTTGACATCTTTTGCCGTGAATAATCCGCGCATGCATTATTGTAATACAAAACAAAGGCAAACCCACGATTCCTGCTTGGGTTTTGAAGGTCCTGCAATAAACAAAATGGCATTGCACTAAAATGGTAGGCCTCACAACATTTTTTAGTATAAAATACCCGCACAGATTAGGTTGAGACAGCACCTTAAAGAGCTCAATGTTTTCCACTCCGGGACCAACACCCTCAATGACTCTGCTAAACTCATCCTCGGTCCAATTTTTCGGGACATTACCAATGAACAACCTCTGTTTTGTCTCAGATAGTGAGCACCTTAAAGTTTTACTCTGACATAAAGAAAAACCTTGAAATTAGTTAAAACTAATCACCAATAGAAGATCTATAGCAGAAAGGCACCGGTGAATACCTTAAATTTCTTATTTTGTAACTCTTCAATGGCCTTCTGCGCAACATCTTTTGTTTTAAAAGCCACAAAAGCAAAACCCTTGCCTTCTCCAGTGTCCTTGTCTTTCATTAATCGAACCTGAAAAGTAACAGCAAACCAACTTCTTACCAAATGATCTCAACTTTTCTCTTCTGACCTGACAAACATCAAAGTCTTCAATATCATAATGCAATAGATAAACAGTTCTGACCTCAAAAATATCACCCATCGGCTCACACAACTCCCTCAAATCATCCTCACACACATCCCGAGGAAGTCCACCAATAAAGACTTCGGAACCATGAGGAGGAAGGGCAAGAAGTTTATCATGCTTCCGTTTCTCTTCTTCGTCAATGAAAGACGGTTTCTCCCCGTCTTCTTCAGAATCAGCGGCATTGCCGCCTCTATCCGCCTCAGCCATTTGGTCTTTCTCATCAGCCTCTGCCGCTGAGTCTTCGTATTCCTGTTCCTCGACATCTTCATCATCGCGCCCGTCCACTCCATCATCATCCGATTGTTCCTCTACATCTTCATCATCCATCTCTTCATAATTCTCGTCCTCAAAGTCCACGCGCTCGTCAACTTCTGCACCTTCCGACATGATGACTGACTCAAGGCCTTCAAATTAACAGCTGCAGGTCCACACAATAATCACAAAAACTGAATGAACCTAGGTGGCTGCATGGTTGACACACAGATACACATGGCCAGTTAAAATCTTCTAAGAATACAGGGTTTGAAGGAAATTTCTCTCATACTAAAAAACATGCTTCATCAGATTAAGGTGCTACAGCTATAAATCCACATTAATCCAATGCTCAAAAGAGGAATCTCAACAAATCCAATTTAACATATATACAGTAAAACAAATCCAAACCCGCCACACAGAAAAATGCTTCAGCTCAGTATGTGTTTGTTAAGCAAAATTTCCACTATTAAATTTTTTGGATCCACGTAGAAAACATTCCACTGTGAAATTTCAAAAAATTAAAAATAAAACCCTAAACAGGCTAAACTTAAAATTGCTTCATCCAAACACAGGGTCAATGTCTGCAATGAGAAAAATTAGTTTTTTGTTCTCCCCCTCTCATAGAGAAAAAGGGGGTTGCAAAAGGGGGCAAAATGAAAAACACATGAAAAGAAAATTGAGAGAGATTGGGGGAAAGTAACATACCAAAAAAGATGGATCCTTTAATTGCTAAATGGGGTCAATTTGAGTTATGAGATAAGGCAAAGTAGTAGTAGAAGAAGAAGAAGGGTATATGAATATGAAGTAGGGCACAATTTGAGAGTTTCCACACCCAGAAGAAGAAGAACCCATTAGAAGGCATAATTTGAGAAAAGGGGACATTTTTATTTAGAGTAAGTAAAAAAGGAAGCGACTTTGCATACCAATTTGTGAGGAATTTGTGAGAGATTTGCTTCGGTGGTGTGAATTAGGGTTCTGTTTCTGAATGAAGTTCCCCTTTGTAGAGAGAGAGAGAGAGAGAGGAGGGAAGTGCTTCCTAGATCGATAGATAGATTGATCGATTGAGATAGCGCAAAATGCAAAAGCGGGTGAGATAGGTAGGGACGTCAAATACTGCGTTGACACGTTTCAGTTTGAGTTTCAGACCTAAAATTGGTGCAAATAATAACTGCTTTTCTTTTGGGTCATGTCCAAACAACTCCTAACTTCTTCATTCAGTTTTGAGCTGAGCTTTTTGGACATGAGCTGGTAGATTCGATGATATTCTGTTATTTTGCTTTTGGGGTCAATGATAATTTTGGGTTGGGCCACTAGTTGGGCCTACTTCACTCATGTATTAGGTTTGTGGGCTGGGCCATTTGGGTGTTAGGCCCAACCATTATGATATGCGTCATATGAAATGCTTCTTAAATCAACTTGTCTCATTTGGTTTAAGAGAAACTTTTGGAGTAAACCTTTGAATTGGTCTTTATGGTTAAGTTCATCCTTAAATTAAGGAAATAGTCATATTAGTTTTTGAAGTTATTAAAAATCGGTTAAATTAGTCATCTGACATCAGTCAAATCAATCCCTTTTAAGCACTAACTTGATTGACTTTTGATAATTTCAAATTTTATAACTTAGGGACGAATTTGACAGATGTTGATAACTTTAAGATTAATTTAAAGGTTTTTCAAAAATTTTGACTATGTGACTATAACATATTTTAACATTATTACCACTTCACTTTAGCATCTTAGCTAGAAAGAGATTAAAATTTATTGATAGTTGGATATATAAATGTTTACCATTTATTCAAACCAAAAGTGAATTATATACTAACAAATCAAATGTGGATGAGTGCATGGCCTAATGATTACTCCTATACTTTGTTAAGTTGAGAGTTCAAGGTTCGACTCTCATCTTTCCTCTTTCCCATGCCTTAACCAAAACGAAACAAAGAAAAAAAAATCTTTAATTTCGTGTTATACATATAGATAGTTGATTCCCTTTAAATGTATGGATCGACATACATTAAAAATAAGAAAAATATATAGATTAATGATCTATCAAGATTTTATAAGCTTTAATACAAGTCAAGTTATTCTAAAATAATTAGTAGTATCCAACATTAGTTTTTTTATGTTTCATACACAAGAATCGAATCATGGGTTGGTATTATTTATGAAGAATGAAGTATACATATACATAAACTATATCGATACAAATATTATTAATTTTCACAACCCTATCAATTAATGCTTAGCCTCCAAGTATCCTTTACCTATAATTATATTGTGTACCCTCTCATGTTGATGCCACATGAGTACAAACCCTTGCTTCCTTATAAACCTTGCCTACCCTACAATAGTACCCTTTGCTAGGGTTGCAATGGCTATCTCGTGAACAAATACACAACCCTTCCAATGCACACCCATCCTTCACAATTGTCGCACCCTCTTTCAACCCTAACACTTGATCCGTCCACTCACTAGAGAAAAGCCCTAGTGGATCGTAATTCCCCTTAACCTTCAAGAATTTCCCAAAATTCTTGTACCTCTTGATCACCCCTTCAAATGCCAAGTTCCTGTTCTTGCCCCAATGGGGTAAGCCTCCATATTTGAATATCCCAATTTGTTCAATTTCTTCAAGGATGTCCTCATAGAGCCTAGGGGTCATTGGGTCCTTGCTTCTGTAGTATGTGATGTCAAAGTCTATTGCATCCTCTTGTTTCCCCAAATAAGCACTTGAGGCCTTCACATAGCGCATGAGGATTCCATTGTAGACCTCCATGCCACACAACCTAATAGAAATGTTAGTAGTTAGGACTATAAATAAGAAATTGCGCCTTATTATTATAAGTCAACCCAAGTGACATTTTTAGTTTGATATGATTATTTGATTTATTAATTTGGTTCATTACATTTTTGTTATATCAAATTGGTTCATCTTTAAAATAGTTAACATGCTTTGTTGACGTGTCATAAATGATGTTGATGTTGATTGTGCCACGTCTACAAAGTCTATTAGGGTTTTTTTACAAATATACCAAATTAATGGTGACTTGAAATATAATGAACTAAATTGATACAAGTAAACCTTCAAATTCATCAATAATTGATAGCATCGATCAAGTTCATCCCCAAACTTTAGAAAATAGTAAATATTTCCCCAAGGTTGTCATCCACGTATCAAATTCATCCTTGGCATCAAGGATCTATGGATGAATTTGATGACTAGAGTTCCAGCCTTAAGGACAAATTTGATGTACGAATGTCAATATGGGGACTAATTTGCAATTTTCCATAGCTCAAAAATGAACTTGATCGATGTTATCAACGTTGAGGCCAAATTTAAAGATTTACTCAAATTGACACCAATAAAAATAACGATCCACATTGATAAATCAAATATTTGCAATTGACTACAAAAGGCCATTTTTCCTGTAAGTTATTAGAGTTGAATAATTAGAGAATAGTAATTCACAAACCCCTTAGGCTCCAATTGCACTAGCTTTTGCACATCTTCAATGAAACCCTTTGCAAGTGACAAGCCAATGCTGAATGTTGTTTGGTGAAAGAACTCTCCTTTGATCCTTGAGTCCCATGCACAGGCTGTGATCCTTGCATCTTGGGGACTGTCCAAACATGTCCCAGATGATTGAAGTCGGTTTTGGAATCCAATTACAGGGTATCCTGTAAAGATTAAACCTGCCGAGTCCCAAACAAAACAAGTGCTTTAGCTTTTGAAAATGAAATGAAGCACCTCGAAAATCGACTACTATATAACATATATGAATTTTTATATTGTCATTCAATTGTGTATTATCACATCAATATATAAGTATTTGACCTTCATTGTCGCTGTTACTTAAATTCAATTATAAATAATATGATTGGATAACTGTGTAAAAATCCTTTTACAATGATAGTAAATCAATAATTAATCTTTAATGTAGATCACCATTGTTTGTAAGTCCATAAGCAGTAGTGAGGAGGGCACTGGTTGTTGTCTTTGCAAGCAGGCACTTTCCATTAGCATCACTTGTGGATTCTTGAAGATCCTCTGCAGACCCCAATTACACAAAAACAAAGACAACAACAAAAACGGTAAGCGGCATCGAAATTCTCTTTTTTTTTTTTTTACAAGAATTGATTCTCTTGTATATAAATTTTTAATGACCTTATCATATGTACATTTTCATTATTTGATTAGATCATTTAATTTGCTCTTATCCAGCCCTATCTTCCTTATCATCCATAAAAAAGGTGCATGCATATAATTTCAAAACTATATGCATGCACCTTATGCTACTATGATAAACAAATGAAAAAATACATACAATTTTGTCCTTAAAAACTTGGAGATGTAGTAAATTAATCTCAAAATTACATTCAATTTGATCTCTAAGTTGATTTCATTCTATTTAGTTTAAAGACCAAATTTTTTACTCTATTTATTATAATGTGGTTAAATTCGATGATAAATTTGTTTGCGTTTTTTTTAATTCGGAGACAAATTTCTTACCGGTGGTTCTTATGAGCGCCAATTCAACCGAAGGAGTGGGGCGGAATGGAATGAAGTCATAGAGACCATTGCCCAATGTATCGATGGGGACGCGATCATCGACACGGTACACAACCTTGTGTTGACTTGGGTACCAAGTCATGTCTGCAAACTCATGTTCATGTCCAAAAGAGGCCACTTTGTCTCCCAAATCAGAATCTTCTTTTGTCAAATAGGTGATGGATCGCTTGAACATGGGTTCTAGTTGTAGAGTAACCTGCAAAAATCAATAAGCAATTAATCATCCTAAACACTTTTGAATGATGTGTATATATATGATCATGATTAACAAGGTTTATTTGCATATAGTCTTCTTTCTCAAGTCTAAAAGTGAAATAATCATTCAACAATTCATGATGAATCCTATTGTTAATAAACAAATTAAAGGGTGATTTAACGAGGTGTTAATCTAAATAGAAGGAACCTGGATCTCTTAAACGTGCAATCTTATCTTTAATCCTTAGATTCACTCATGTGTATGAAAAAAAAAATGATTAAAATTTAGGAGGTCATGTTTAAGCATTTGATCGTATCTCAAGAGATAATTTCTCACAATCTAATCTAGTGAGAGGTTGCTTTTAAATACCATAACTAATAGGCATTTTATGAGAATTTTCAGCAAAATTGTAAAGAGTCCTGCTACACGTACACAAAAAAATATACCCTATACATACACCATATACTTATATACATAAAATTTGTGTTTTAACGTGTGTAATGTTTGTGCATTTAATTAAGTATAATTGAGAATATCATCTATAAGTTTGTAATGTTTGTGCATTCATGAGAATAAAGTTTGTGCATTATTAATGGTGTATGTATGAGTGTATAAAATTGGATGTACATGTAGCATTTTTGAAATGTAAAATATGTAACTCTTAATCTCTCTTTCTCCATTTGTTTTTTTAAAGACGACAGTGATGTAAACATTTTCAACTTTTTCCATGCAACACTTGTATATTCAATTCTTAATAAACAACTATGTCCTTAATAGTCAATCTCTCACGCAAAATGTCAAAGTTCAATTATTTATCAAATATATAGAGTTCTTTTGATTGATATTCTTAAGTTTTTGCTTTGAACACCGTATATATAATGGCTAAAATAGTGTGTCTGGTGCAAAGTTTAAGAGCCAAAAATATTTCTTGATAAAAATCTAACAGCTAGAATTTATGTCAACGAAAATGACCTAGAGCTTGCGCGCACACAAAAAGTACTCCATTAATTGTAAGGTGTGGAGTCCATGGCAATTTATGAATGGATGTCATCCCTTACCAGATTGGACTGTAGGATTGTGATTTTGCTCAGATAATCTATCCTTATCTCTTTCCTTCGAATTCCCATACACATAGGATACTGATGAAAGATTATTGATCCAATAAGAGTACCTAGGTAGATATATGAATAAATTAAAGTGATCGTTGTTATGGACTGAACCATAAAGGTCCATTCAAGAACTCGAATCCAATAGTCCATGAAAATATTCAACTCAAACAAGTTCCTTCCATATATATTCAGAGAGATCCTCGGACCGTGACACACTCCCTCAGTGGACCAGTGAAAATCACGGACCTCAGAAGGAAAATCCAAAGGAAAGAATCCTGGACCAGTGAAAATCACGGCTCCCACCCAAGTATTTAAGTCAATCTGGCACACCAGGTACGACCTACAACCCATTTCTATTGGACTTTACCTTAACATCCTACCTTCACTGACTAGAGCGTTAAAGTCCTTGCAAGTATCCGTTCCGACATTCTGAACTCGCAAAGGAGTTCCAGGATCCAAATTGAACCGAGGACCTCACGTCTTGGTACAATAGCATATACATGGAAATAATACATTTCTTGCTATCTAAGAATTTCATGATTTGACCACTCATATATGAGATACTTAATAAAAAAATATTTTATATATTTTATGATATAATTGGAATCATGAGTGTGTCCTCACAAAACGATAATCTAATATTTGAATTTAAATTTGAAATAGAAAAATCCAAAAAGTAAAGTGCAACTGAACTTCTATGCACCTTTTTTTTATGTGTTTCTGATGTGTTCATGCACTTTTGTTTTGTTATTCTATTGTTACCTTTTGGTTCCACTCTGAGAATTTTGATGATAGCAGACACAAGACAGAAAGAGATGGGGTGATCAATTTTAAAATTGGATAATTAATCTCAGGCTGAAATTTGTCTACTAAATGCAACATTAAATATTTAGTACTTGAAAAATTTTATTTATTTATATTGTTTTCTGCCTAATGGAATAAGTGAAGCATGGGGCATAACAAGTGGTTCAAAATTATTGTACTACTAACCTTAGTAGTTCAAGAAATTCTTGAGTACGAGTGTTATGTTAAATATGTTCTAAATTTTATAATAAATAATATTTTAATTTTTATCTTAAAATGATATTTATTGTGCATTTTAAAACATATTTAGTATGACGATCTAAAATCATACAAGAGTTTCTCGTGTTGGTCTCACTAATTTGCACAAAATAAATGTCCAATTTTCTTCTACATCATTGCCATAAGGAAAATATTGTTTATGCATATCTTTTCATACATTCAAATGAAGATTCTGTTTACCTTTCTTGGTGAATTTGGTAAAAGAATCACAAGAACAAAAGCTAGTTATATTATAGGGGAAAATTATCAGCGGTGTGAATCATCTATGATCTATCAAACTGTGAAGAAAATTCTGCTTATCTTAAAGAGGTATTGTTTGTCTCTCACGCTTGCAACTTTTTCCACTAAATTCAAACTTTAAATCAGTAAAGCGACTGAAATATCCAATTATTCACATTTAGTTTTTTACATGTGCTGGTATCATTTTCTTCTAGTAAAGTCTCAAAAGCTTTACGTAATTTTACTCTTCAAATGAAGAAGTTATTTCTAAATTTGAACTCATCATAATTCAAGGCAATAATTTTATCATTGTGTCAAGTCTCACCCTCTCTCAGTGTTATTTGAATGTATAAAAAAAACATAACATAAGAATTTCATTGTTGTTATCGAGTGCTGATTGACAAAATGAGACTTGTTTATATTTTGTTGACTCTCCTCTGTTTCACATTTTATGCCTACCATTTTTGGTTAAAAACTAGCCTTTCTCTACACCCTTTTGAAGAATGTTCGGCATACCCTTTCTTGACAAAAGTTGTTGGATTAAAGTGTTTGGTATCCAGCACACTTTTTTGCTTGAAACTCATTGCATCTTACCTATCTTGTAAGTACTAAGGCACATGAAAATAGCAACGCTATTTCAAACAAAGTTTTGGTAAAAATTCGAAGAAGATCTAAATGAGTAGGTTAAGTGAAAAATTATAAAAATGAATCAGATATCACATTTTGACTTGAAATCTTAAGAGTTTATGAACCGTCTAATAGTAATATACTATATATTATTCATTTAGTTTATTCTTAACCTTCGTAAAACTTCAATACTTGCGCTTGAAATTTCAAACACAGTAAAATTTCAAACACAGTAGCATTGGCACGCTTTTAAGACATATGGAGAGGAGAAAACACTTGATCAAACAAAGTGTTGGGAAAATATATGGGATACCTAGATCAATGGACTAAGTAAGAAATTATAAAAATGAGTCAAACAGCACATATTGATTTCAAAACCTTAAAACGCATTAGTCAGTAAATCCTTTCATATTATATATTATTCACTTAATTCATTTTTAACCAAATTTCAAACACAAAAGAGCATTGTCATTTTCATCAAATTAACCACACGATATAGATCATAGATCATACCTGTGAAATTACTCCAAGCACTCCCAATGACACCCTTGCAGCATTGAGATCTTCATCTTGCTCAGTCAATCTCACAACCTTGGCATAGCCATCTTCAGCACCTGAAGGCCTAACAATCCTAAGCTCCAAGACATAATCATGAACAGAACTCCCTTTCCCCCACAATGTGCTTCCATGTGCACCTGTCCCCATCAACCCTCCAATTGTCACTCCCCACCAATATGGTGCATATGGCAATGCCAATCCAAATCTTGAGGCCTCACTTATTATCTCCTTCAATGTCACACCACTCTCCAATGTCATTGTCCTTGATTCAACATCAATTTTTACAATCTTGTTGAGGTACTTTGTGCTTATTAGCAACCCTTTTGTTCCCTCGGGACAAACCAATTTTGGGATGCTGTGTGAGAATCTCGTTGCTACCTGGTAAGAGATATAAAACCATTAAATTATCTTCTCTCATCAACTTAAGCTTTTGAAAGAGATAGTTATTGAGATAATATCAGCATTAATATGACCAAGAGGTTAAGGGTTCGATGACCTCATTTCCAAAAAAATATCCACATTGCAAATTAAAAGAACTCTTGTCTGACGGGACGGTTAAAGATACATATAAAACCATTAAATTACCTTCTTTAATCAGTTTAAACTTTTGGGAGAGATGATTCTTAAAACTACCTTAATCTTGGTCTTGTTCCTTGTTGCTGATGCAACCATTGACACAAGCTCTTGTTCATTTGTCGGGTACAAGGCTTGTGAGGCCTGGCATGTGGTCCTGTCTGGGAATATGCCATAGGAGTTTGTAATGGTGCATGTTGTGTTCCTCGGTGTGGAGCACTTGATTGGATCCTCTGGAGGAGTAGATAGAACAACAGAGACATTGAGAAAGAGAAAGAAGAGGAGAATTGATTTGAAGGGCTTGTGTGATGACATGACACCCTTCAAGCATAACAACATTGGTTATGGTTTTGTAGAAAGTTTTTGGAACTTGAAATGTTTTTTTTTCTCTACGATCTTGTTGTATAGGCCTTGGAGTTTTTGGGTATGTGTATTGTAAGTAGTACTTGTGTCTGATTATTAAGGAGTAGAGAGCAAGGAAACTAGTACTTAGCTTTTCATTGATCATTCCTTGGTATAAACTCAACATCAATGATTTTAATGTAAAGTATTGTGTGTATCTTATTTTCTTTTTCAATTTAATATTGTTGCACAAAATTTACTAAACTCTAATTAATATGATTGGAATCAGGTTGACTTATTATCAGAGTAAATATTAATGTTAATGATAAAGTTTTTAGTTTGTGATCTCGACCTCACTAGTTCAAATATTAAAAACAATTTTGCTACTTGTGGAGATAAAGTTGCATATATCTAACTTTACAGTCTTTATTTAATAGAAGTCTCGTATACACCAAACTATCACTTTATTTAAGAGAAATAAATGCACAATCACTTAAGTTAACCGAGCGTTACTATACATTTATGTGCTAGGGTAAGTTTAAAAGGAATAATGGATGCGTTAGAAAATTACTTTCTTATTAAGGTATGTGATAATAGTGTGAATGGTTAATTGATGAATGATGCCAATTCCACTATTGCAGTCTGTGTGCCTGATACGCGTGACAATGTCGGTCACCATTATTTTTTTTTAACCTTGAGATAGGATGAAGTTGGTCTTTGTGGTTGAGTCATGGTGCTGAAAATACACCTGTCCTAAACGTGAGTTACAAAATAATAATAATAGTAATAATAATAATGGAGTGTGAAAAAAAAAATGTGTTAGTGCTGTGCCTTCAAATATTGCTCTAAGGGGGGTGCCTTGGGCAGAAGGGTTGACATGCTTGGAAGGGATCTTGCTCTATAGGATACTTTCTCAATTGTTGAATCCAACACACATTTCAAGATTATCATGCCACATCAATGTCCTTTTACTGTTAGTGGAGGCATTGTGAAAATTGTGTGTACTTATGTGTGCAGCACTAGTGTTATTGATATACTAGTTTTTTGTTTCCAGATAAAATATACCACTAGAACATCTAAGAAATTACATGTATAAATAATTAAAATTTCAGTTGCATTACATGAGTTTAGGATTTAAAATTTAAGGTTTAGTGATGAATCTAAGTGCAATGAATTATGAAGAATTTAGTTAATTATGAAGAATTACTTGTTTATTTAAGATTAAACTTTTAAATTTATCTTTAAAATTGACAGTGTTGGTCAAGTTTGTCTTTAAAAAATTAATTTCATAATTTTTTTTAATAATTTTAAAAATGAATTTGATATTTTTTATAATTTAAGGACAAATTTAATTAATACTATTAATTTAAGACAAATCTAAGGGTTTAATCTTTATTCAATGATATTGCATCTATTATGTGTTATCTTGTCATATTAATCATATCTGTCATAAACATAATTGAAATCTAAATATCCAAAAATATGTCTAAATCATGGGGGGGGTAAAAAACATTTAAATGTATGTGCAATGTGCTACTGCTAGGAATTTTAATTGATTTCTTTTTTATTTTCTTTCATTTAATTTTTTTGTGGATTGTGGTGTGAGATTCATGTCATCCATCCATTGCTCTTCACACAGTTTCGTTACAGCTTTTCTGTGACCCATTTTATTATTATTTTGAATTGCGATCGGCTACCATTTGGAAGTTGGAATATTGCGACAGCTAATTAACTGAAGAAAGCTACTAGGCATAGGAGCAGTGTCACAAACATAAACATATATCTATAGACAGAAATTCAAACTATAGCATAGTTGTGGAGTTAGTGGATATTATAGGAAAGAAATGAAAGATATAAGGTGTTTTTCTTTTTTTGGCTTTTGGAACATGAAAAAATATTGAGTTATTTGTTTGTGTTTCTCAAAAGAACTTAAATAAAAAATAATTGGTCTTTTTTTTTACCTTTTTAAGATGTAAGTTTCTACAGACTTCTAATAAAATTAGAAAAAGAAGAGAGAGAAAATAATGTTAAACAAATATTTTTATTAAAAGCATAAACAAACATACTCATATTTTAAAAAATAAAAACTGAAACATATCTAAAGTTTATAGCTAAAAACATTTGTGATCTTAAAATTATATTCATTTATTCAATTTAGTACTATAATTTTCAAAAAATTCAACTTGGTCCTTTAATTAAGGTGTTGTGTCAAATTGAATTTTTTAAAAAAATACAGGACTAAATTAAATAAATGAATATAATTAAAGGAATAAAATATAATTTAGCTTAAGTTTATTAGACTTTATTGAATGGTGGAGGATAAAGCTCCCATCATGCTTTCAGCCCATGCTTTTAGCATGTATATTGTATAATGGCGGGTCCAATGGAAGACAAGTCAATATAATTGACAATTAAATTGACATGAATAAACTTTAGAGAGGTAAAGGATTTGATTGGTAGGTGCTGAGATTTGGAGAAATTGGACCAAAAGCAGAGGAAGAGCATGATATGAATAAATGAAGAATGGGAAGCCATGATACACGAAGATAAAACGCACAACACATTCCTTGGAGAAAGATCGAAAGCCGTTGATATATCATATAATATTGAAGAAAGTAAATTTTGTATATAAATTAATTTATTTTTCACTCTTTCACTTTATCTAATATTATTATATTATTAGGCTTAATTATGTTTTTAGTCTCTGTAAAATTTCAAAGTTTGGTTTTAGTCTCTATGGGAAAGTTTTAGTCCATGCGAAAGTTTAAAGTTTGTTTTTAGTCCCTGGAGCTAGATGAGAGTTAACGACGCTGACGTGGTGTGCCACATGACATAACCTAAAATATTAAAATTTGACCCATACCCACCAACCTATACCCACCCGACCCAGTTTTAATTTAAGATTAAAAAAATTGAAACAGTCCCTTAACCCGTACCCCACCCATCTGTATCCTCTCCTCTCTCTCGAGCCCCACCCACCCCACCCTCTCCTCATATATTTTTTTAATTTTAAAGTAAAACCGGGTCGGGTGGGCATAGGTTGGTGGGTATGGGTCAAATTTTAATATTTTGGGTTATGCCACGTCAGTACCTCGTCAGCGCCATTAGCGGCCTCGTCAGCGCCATTAGCGGCCACGTCAGTGCCGTTAACTCCCATCCAGCTCGAGGGACTAAAAACAAACTTCAACTTTTGCAGGGACTAAAACTTTCATACAGGGACTAAAACCAAACTTTGAAATTTTACAGGGACTAAAAACATAATTAACCCATATTATTATGTGGAATTAAATTGGTCTCTTGTATTTCGTGAACTATAACTTTTAATAAAAATTAAAATTAAAAGTCATTGAACAAAAATTAAACTCTAAAAGTATTGTTATAGTTTTTACTGATGAATATATTTTTGTTGGAGTTATAATTAGAGCGAGAATTAGTGTGTCAAGTTGAACCTAAAGCTCTAGAATTATGGAGAAATTGTTTTATACTACATGGAGAAAAAAGAATTGTTACAAGAGTAACATGGTAGGATGGGGTCCTAGATTGTGAGGTTGGGAGCCAAGCTAATCATGCATGCTACGTTGGGATCTCTGATGTCTCTGGATTGCTCAGGGTCGTCGGCTAGGGTACTTGCAGACATTCTAATACCTAAGTAAGTAAGGGTAATCAGTAGGTGAATAGTGAAAATTAGGGTTAAGCCATACCTTTGCCTTTCTTTAGGGGGATATTTATACTAATCTCTTAGGAAGGTGGCAAGAAGCTTCCTTATT
The DNA here is from genome assembly GCA_003254905.1 of Nissolia schottii. Taxonomy (NCBI): domain Eukaryota; kingdom Viridiplantae; phylum Streptophyta; class Magnoliopsida; order Fabales; family Fabaceae; genus Nissolia; species Nissolia schottii. The sequence continues at coordinate 126,024 of QANU01060502.1, read as the reverse complement.
AGGTACACCTAACTAAGGATTCTGCTAGGGTGGAGAGGCATGGGGAATGTTCTTAACCTGCTCTTCCAGTCTATCACAGGCATTTCCAAGGTGGAGACGGGGGTTTTCTTAACCTACTCTCCCTAGTTCTCACTTTGTTTTTCAGCTAGGTCGGCCTTCTTTTTAGGCCTTTATCGGTGTAGGTTCAACCCAAGTCAGGAGTTTGGCTAGGTTGGGTCATGGTCTGTAATAAGAACCATGTTTTACATTGATTGTATATCATTAATTATTCTTGGAGGAAGAAAAAGTAATGGAGAATTTTAATCACACATTTTTTCCTGCTTAATTTATGAACATTAAAAAGATGTTGCTAAATCCCAATTATCTTATGGTGTTTTATTTTGTACGATCATGAATACTCCATCATCCTATATGTCATGTTTGCAGGGCAAATTGGATGATACCCATAGATCGTGTTCAAATTGTGATCCCTAACTATCTGTGTGAAGGGGGTAAGCAATTAATTACTAAAAGATAACTTTAATTATAGTACATTTTTTTTTGTCTATAATAGAGTATGCAACAATATCTTTGGGTATGCATCAGGTTGCTGAGATTGCAGCAAGACAATGACAAAGCTCAGGAGTCGAGTTGTTGAAGTTAGTGACAATATCTCTTTACTTTTCTGCACCTTATTTCTCATTTCAGTAGGAGTAAATCCTTTACTTTTTCTTCTTATTTAATCTATTCTTTTATTTTTATTGCTTAAATCTCTGTTTTTGCAAAGGAATTGTATTTCTAAATCACTTATTAGTGATCATTAATTAAGTATTCTGATTTGACTTCTCCACTTCTTACATTCTAAATTCACGTCCCATGTTCTTTACCGAGAACTTCTAATTACTTGTCCCATTTTTAAAACAATTTTTTGCGTTTGTGTTAAGTAATTCTATCTGAAATTATTTCACGTGAAACAAAATGGCACACCTGGTGGGACAGGCATTATAGAATTTTGTGAATTTGCTCATGCAATTAAGAAGTGGTACAATTATTAACAAAATGTCTAACAAAGTGAATGTTGAGACAGAACCTCATGTACGAGGAGATGCTAGAAATTCCCCTCCAATTTTGAGTACACGAGGGAATAGACAATCCCCAGAAGTAGAAAGAAAAGTGGAGCGAAATGGTAACCAAAACCTAAATAGAGACGAAAGTCCCAAGTACCTAAGAAAATAGACCTTGGCCACCTTATGGGTTACCCCTTGGATACACTCCTCCAATCATGTCGACTATATTATCAACAAAGCAAAGCACGTTAGTCCCTAGTCTGGCGACTGTGAATATGTCAATGGGTATACCCCCTACCAACATAAATCAAAACTAGAATCTGTGGGTAGCACCTCAGATGACCGTGACCAATCCTGTGAATTATTAGGGTATGAACCTTAGTGTCGCGTTACCTCCTATACACACTAGCCTTGTCGTAAGTCAAAATATGTTTAGAGGGATGGTAGATCTAATAGTGGGACCTGTGTTTCCAAACATGTCTAGAGCAATGCCTAGCACAACACCTAGAAACCCTGTAAAGAGCCTCGCAGTGCAGAAGCAATAAACCCAAGATAACTATCATGAGTTAGCGAACGTGATCACTAGTCAGATGTCCATTTTAATTAACCCCATGGTAGAAATGAATAATTGGAGGTTCGATTGCCTAGAAAGGCATACTAACCACTTAATGGGTGATGAATGATTAAACGACGACCAACATGGTTTGGCATAGGGGAACATCCATTTAGTTGGAAAAGGTCAAGACGCCAACAAGTGTTAGACGAACCACGTCGACATAACACTGGGGGCAACAAAACGTCACTAGGATAGTTGAACGAGTACTCACTAGGTTTGGTTTCAATGTAGGCACCAGCAACCAACCTTACTTTCCATTAGCCTTCCCTGAGTACATCCAAACGACAGAACTTTCCAGAGGCTGGAAGGCGCCGAAGTCCTTAATTAAGTTTGTCGGAGAGCCCGGCGAATCGACAGTGGAACATATTGCTAGATATACCCTAGAAATTAGTGAAATGGTGTCGAATGAAATCCTGAAGATCAGATTCTTTCCATATTCTCTAACGAGAAACGACTTTAGTTGGTTTTCAAACCTAAGGCCGAATTCAATCCATACTTGGGCTGAGATGGAAAGAGCTTTCCATGAACAATTCTTTCGCGGCGAGGCGAAAGTAAACATGCTCGATCTATATTCAATAAAAAGGTTGCACAATGAATCCATAAAGGATTACATCGCCAAGTTTCGCGCCTTGAGGAGTAGACGTTACGCTCTTATACATGAAATAGAAATGGTAAAAATAGCAACCAATGGTCTAGACCCATACACCAGAAATAGGTTAGTGAATCAACACACAATTGATTTAACACAATTAGTCGAAAAGGTCAACCAGATAGAACAAATAAGATGGGAAGCTGAGAGAGTCAAAAGGCTCAAAAGTAGAAAACAAAGTTGCATCAAAGAGGTCGCGAAAGTTGAACATAGTGAGTCCGATAGCGATGAATGCTATGAAATAGATGCGGCATAATTAAGAAAAGGACCACCATATGCGTGTGACTCCTTGTGACCTGCAAAAAATAAAGAAAAAATGGATCCTGTAAGCACGCCACAAAAGATTGGCCAACAAAAGCTTTGCCAAACATATTTTCCTTCCTTCATGCAACATAACTGCTAGAAGTGATGTATCACTTCCCTTCCCTGACATCTTCAGGCTTTTAGAGCAAAAAAACACAGCTCTAAAGCCAGTAATGGAGGAAAGAGACATGTTCTGCATCGCTGGCAGGGTCTTCCTCGCAACACATGTTGTTGGTAACAAAAACGTTATAAGTGTTGGAGGAGTAGTCGACTCCATAATCTGGTCGCGGAACGTCCATGTCGGGATGGATGATTTCTCCAAGGAGAGAGAGTCTTGTTATAGTCGCGACCTTAAATAGAGTGGGGGAAATCATTCCATAGGTTGTATGGAATGTGTTTGTGGTAATGTTCTAGAATTGGAGGGCTGCTCCAATCATGGAGCAATCAAACTTGATGTCCTCGTGGAAGATTTGGAGGCAATCCTAAATGCCCATTTCCCTCCAAAAATCTCCCTTTTCCGCCTCTACCCTAGTGAACCAGGATTGGAACGTGTATTCTTTTTCCCCATTCTTGGGGTAGCATGAATAACCTTAGACTCATGGAAGAAAGCCGTGGGAATGGTAGGACTGTAGATGGAGGGGTATTGTTTGGTGTGGGTCGAAAAGTAAGAATCTATGGAGAAGTCTTTTATGGCATAGGAGATGGTAGAAAAGGGGCCTAAGAAGCTATGAATGATGTTGAAGACAGAAAAATGGATCAATACCTGGTTGGCCTTTATTTGGTGTGTGGTAAGGCTTACAGCCGGGGCCAGGGGAACCCCTTGGCGGACGAGGGGGCAGGAACTGAAGTCACTGGAGTGGCAACTCGCCTAGAATCTTCCTTAGGGGCCTTTCCCTTAGAGGATGAGGTTTTGGTGGTCTTGGATGCCATGGAGGTGGTGATGAAGGTATGAAGTGAAAAGGGTTGAGGACGGAGAGAAGTAGTTTGCTTTGAATTCGCAAAAAACTTGGGAGATACGGAGAGTTAAGAGGTTGAAGATGGTGAAATAGTAAAATAGAAAATGAGAACACATAGGGTATTTATACTGAACGGAGACGGTGAAAAAAGAAGGAGATGAAAGGTTGGGTAAATTTATCTTTACCCCTAATTTAATTTAATTTTACCTTTAATTTAATCTAAAGAAATGATTACACGAGAGAACGTGAAAATGATTACAGTGGTGGAAGTGCAAGGGTTTGTATTGGAAATCGCGTATGAATGATCGATGTGTAGTTTAAACAGGACTCGAAAAATGCGAGTGACAAAGTACATTACATAAATACCCTCCAAGTAAAAATGCTAAAATTCAAAGTTCCCACCTTTTTCTTATACAAAAAATCCAAAGGTGAGAACTTAGGGGGCATCTGTTAGGGTTGCCGAAATCTACGACGTGACTAGAAGGTGAGCGAGTTTAGACAATGACAATTCGAGCAATCATCAAAAAGAATGTTGACGACGATAGGACGGGTCCAAGTCGATGATAAACAATAGGCGACAGAAACTAGCTTGGAGAATGGTTGATCATCCATTTAGTAAGGTCGCTAGTTGAATTGGAGTAGATGCGTCGATAAAGATGTGTCGCGACCAATGGATTAGGAGAAGTATATTAAGTCAAGACTATCGCGAATGTGAAGAAATTAACTTAAAGAATGATGGTCGCAGTAGAGCAACAAGAATCATCTGCAAGGCTAGTATTGTGACATGATTTAAGAGTTAGTGAAGGAAAGTATCAATACGATTCAAATAAAGTATTTTGTAGGGAACGGTTACCAGACACCTCTAGCAAGGTATACTTCCTATCTGACATGGCGCACGAAGAGCAATAACTACACATCTTCAGGATTTGATGCGCGCATGACAGACACATAATAGTAACCACTACATGTACGTGTTATGCACGGTGGTTAACTAGTCCAGATTTTTCGGACCACAACCGATTGGGTGGTAACCATCACCAGAGTGGGGAACGACGGTTATAGGTTATGAAACTATAAATAGGGGACTTTAGGAACAAACAAGAGGTGGTTCATTAATTACCAAATACTCACAAGTCCCTTAACGACGAAAGCAGTACATGGAAACCGAATGTATGCCACCTCTATTTACTTTTCTGCATTTTATTTCTCCTTTCAGTAGGAATAGCTCATTTACTTTATTTCCCTTATTCAAGCTCTTCTTTTATTTTTATTGCTTAAATCTCTGTTTCTGCAAAGGAATTGTATTTCTAAATCATTTATTAGTGATCATCAATCAAACATTCTGATTTCACTTCTCCACTTCTTGCATTCTAAATTCACACCTTAGTTCTTTACCGAGAACCTATAATCGTTTGTCCCGTTTTTAAAACAATCTTTTGAGTTTGCGCTTAGTAATTCTCCCTGAAATTATTTTGTGTAAAACAATATTTTAACTTGTTTTCTTTAAGTATTTTTTTAAGTTGTATTTTAACACTTATTTTTCTTTAAAAAAATTACTTTTATTTTAAGCCATTTTTGTCAACATTTTAAGCCAAATCAAACTAGTATTAATATCCTCATGTTGTCATTTGGGTCATTACAGGTTGCATTTTAGCAAAAATGAAAAAAAAAATTAGGTTTTTTTTTTTGGGTTCAATAAAAGGGCTTGCAACATCTTCTTGATGCTTCCAAAACTCTAATCTCTTGTTCATCCAAAAGAGGACCAAATTTTTGCCTAGCCTATTTAGGATTTTCCCTCTACAAAAATATCAAATATTTTTGTTTGGCCCATT
>QANU01060502.1:107326-120283 GCA_003254905.1 Nissolia schottii | reverse complement strand
TATATATATATATATTATATCGGAACAAATTGTCGTCATCTCAACAACCTAAGTAAATCCCATTTATTTTTTTGCAGTATAGTAATTGATTATATCGATGTTGATGCAAAAATCTTGGACAAAAAAAGAAAGAAAATATTCATTGAAAATCAGTAAACATATTAAGATATCATCAAATAACCTTTGCAACCTGAGATGAATCCCACACCAACTTATAAGAAATACTTAGATAACAATCAGTAAGAGTCTTGGAAAAAAAAATATATAGAGACAACAGAGATAAACATGTTTGAAGAAGAAAATGAAAACATAAAACTTAAAATTATGTTTATCTCAAGATAACTTTTAATTAATTTATGTATATTGAAAAAAAAGAATATCAAAATTATGTATAAGAAAAAAAATTTAAATTAATCTTTGTACCTTTAAAATGGAGAGGTGCATCTTTATTATCTCCGTATCTCTGTATTTTCTTTTTTTTTCATGATATTTATTAAATGCTACCTTAGAGTACAATGTCATTTTACTTCCACCAAATCGAAACGATGATTTTATTATATTACCCTACATTCTACTCTACTCATTTTTAAAATTCAATTATGTTTTTCTTAGTAATTTTGTTTCTAAAAAAAATTTCTCACTCGAGTGAAGCTATAAGAATAAGAAAGAAAAAACACAAGTTCGGTTACACCAAAATTCACTATATCATTTATATTAGTTAAGACTTAAGAGTTTGGTGATCTCGAAATTTCGGACACCTCCTCGACTAAAATAATAAATTCACTATCATTTATATTGATGTATCATTTTCTTTTATATCACAAAACTCTCATTAAGTGAAAAACATGATCCTATCCGAATCAGAAGATAAATATATGATGACCCATATATCATTTATTCAAGAATATAATGAGGCCAATTATTCTCCAAGCCAGAACTACAGAATATCATTGATCTGCGACCATATTTTGACAGCTATTATTAATTTATATTATTATATTAGATAGTCATAGGCGTTAGCCTATGAAAATTCCTTGTAGAACCTAACATCTGTTATATTCAGTAGCATGGGACCCAAAAACAGCTCACTATTCCAAGATACCTCTGATTATGAGTTTCAGTGATGAAGAAGAAGAAAAAAAAAAGCTGTGATTTCTGTGTAAAATATGCAATAAGCTATTTTACCCTTTTTTTGTTTATTTCACAGTTCTGTGTAACAAACTGTTTTATTTCAGCACAAATCGCTCATAAAGCACACAAGTAAGAGTTAGCAAAAGAAAGATAAAAAAGATTCTATGGTTAGAATGTAAGAATATCTTCTCATTAAATGCTTCAACCGTATCAATTTTTATTATTTAGTTTTACCCCTTTTGGCTTTAGGCCAAGTATCAGCATGAAAAAAGCAACAGGGCAGGTAGCAAAAATTTTAGTGGGAAACACCTGAGTAAAATTCATTTCTTTGTTTGAATTCTCATTTTTTTTTCTTCTTGAGAAATTGGTCAACTTTACTCTTCTCTTCCTTCCCATGCAGGATTGTCCCATTATTAGGCACGTGTGTAGCAACTTATCATAGGAATTGAAATATTGAATTGGTTATACAATGGTGTTGTTATAAATGAAGTTCCAAATATAGAGTAATCCGTGTGTGTGTATATATATATATATAAAAGTAAATTACATTCCCTTATCTTATTACACGAATTTCACCATTCGTAAAACTATACACTAATTTTTCTTGAGATTTAGATGATATTATAACTAATATTTTTATATTGTGTGGAGTGCAGTACTGAATACTCTTATAATGTGACACAATTTACCCTTTTAAAAGAGTCCATGTAAAGATAACAAAATAAAGGAAAATCGGATGTAATGTCATTTAACCTAAGTTACTCTAAATTATCCTTATAATATTGAAAATTCACATGGGGGTATGACAAATTCCCGTACCATGTGATATTTATTAACTAGTAGCATTGCAAAAGTTATCTGATGGTAAAGAAAAGGTACATAACATAATAGACATAACATCATCAACTCAGCTACTAATGTAGGGTTTAAAAAGGCCAAAGAACATGACATGACCAAGACTTAAGAAACTTAGTTATTGCTAATTATGTGAAGTATATCATATATCCATCATAATAATATGATTTGTTCATGCACTTGTAGTGCAACATATCCATTTAATTAGGAACGAAAATAAAAGGATCCGGATTTGAAGGATGGTGGTGGGGGCTAGTGCACAATTACTAACTAAAATGCAATAGCTAGAATACAAACTATACTACATGTTATTCTGACAGAACAGAACACAGTCCATTAAAGTGGGCATTCAAATTGGTGTATAGGGCCGTTCTCTCAACATCAAATGCAACATCCCAAGTGAGGTAGGCCACCACATAGGGTCTCTAGTTTCTTTTTCATCTTTGGCACCAAAAAGTAGTGAGAAAAGGAATGATCAAAATCAAAAAAGAAAAAAAAGAAAAAAGAAACACATCAATGGTTCTCGCAGCTTCCTACCAAGAAAGTACTTGCTTGCTCTTCTACATCATTTTCAAGCCACATGAGTAACAACAACTTCCAATCTCTTTTGGGGTTGAAGTGCTCTAACATCACAAAAAAAAAGGCCCTAAATTAAAGACAAGGGAATAAATAGTAATAACAAATTAACAACCTAATGGAGTCATAGTTCTCACACTATGTCATCCGAAAACAACAACTAAATCTTATTCCACTGAGTTGAGTTGGGGTCAGCCTCGCGCATCACGCAAATTTTACCTCAACCACCTTCTAAGGTCACCGGTCGACGAAGGAGAGACCTCGCCGCCAAGGCTCTCGGTGCAGCAAGAAGAGTAGTTGGATTGTTGCTCTAACCCAAAATGCGATGCACTCACACTCTTGAAGCTTGGACTCCTCAAACTATGACCGTAATTTCCATACCCCATTGCCACATTGTAAGGATCAGGAACAGGAAACGAGAGCCTCTTCTTTACTGAACCGGCTCCCCTGTCCCTCTCCGGCGTGGACGGCCTCTGCCTCGGCGCGCTCTGCGACCGGATCCTGGCCTTGGCGGACTCGGTCGCGGCCATGTAGTTAGGCAGATTGGCGCCACCATTACTCGCCCCGGCCCTGCCATTGTGGCACAAGGCGCCGGTGTAATGGTAATTAGACCTCAGGCTTGGTGTCTGAGAGGTGTGGAAGGTTCTATCTTCCCTAACACACCGAGGGCTCGCAGACCGGACTTGGATCGGCCTTGATTTCGCCGGCGATGGTGTTGCTGGGGACTGGTGGAGGGATCCATTTTGGTGGGTTCTGTGGAGCGGCGAAGCGATGGAATGCCTTTGAGGCTGGTGGTGAGGGTTGTACTGATAGTTTGGATGTGATCTTCTGTAATTGGTTCCAAAATATGAGTAAGGCTGAGAGGTGTCAATCTCCACAGTCTTGATGGGGTCCCTTTGATCAGTTGAGGCCCTTCCCCGGCTCTCCCACGGCCTCGTCGCCGCCCACCGGTCCAGCCATTTCGGCCTCTCTTCTAGCTCGTCCTCGTTTCCAATCGAGGACGCCCTCCCATTCCTCAAAATCTGCCACATTGTGACCACGGTGCAACAAGTGACAAGGAGAAAAACAGAGGAAAACAGGGGAAACAGGGGAAACAGGGGAAAACAGGGTTAAAGGGATAAAGACAAACCTGTTGAGAAAAGGCTTGAGACAACGACTTGTCCCTTTTCATGGCTGCTTCTTTTCTCTGCTGCAACATGGCCTTCACTTCTTCAACTGTGTGCGGACGCTCGTCCCAATCGTCAGCAATGCTGCTTCCTTCTCTTGACTGCAAAACCATACCAAACCATAGTAGAAAGATTTCATTTAGCGCACACGCATAAGCCTAAGAACAGAACCAAACAAAAGTTCTTATTTTGAGAACTATTCCTCTTGCTTTTGTAAGCAAAAGAAAAGAAAGGTTACCTTTTTTATTGAACTCATTATTGTTGATTTCTTACATTATGAAAATGCACACAACATAAGCCATTAAACAGAAAAGATAAGTGAATGAATATATAAATTAAATTTCTGAAGCTGTTGCTTGATTAAGAATTGGAGAACTATTCCCTTGCTTTTATAAGCTAAAAGTGCTTCTTTTAAACCATGATTTCATGGAAAGAAAAACTACATAAAGTTTGATCAAGTTAAAAAAAAAAAAAAAAAAAGAAGCTACAACTTACTATTGATTTCCTATCTGAAATGTCCTGAAGATACCGCGATTCCCAGATGCTGGCTGTGTCGCTGAAGGCGGATTTTCTGCTGCCATCGACCGAGGACCGAATGCGCTGGTCGAGGACCCTTGCTTGCACCCTAACCAGTGCCTGCATGCACCTAAGGGTCATCTTAGCCTGCTTCCTCACGTTGTGACCCCTCACCAAAGCTTGAAGCTTCACCAAACCCTTAAGTGCTCTAAGTGCCCTTCTTGCCTTCAAGTTGAAACCACACATTCACATTAATCTCATTTCCATTTTCAATTCGCAGAATCTTGTCAACAAAGTGAAGTTAACCAAACATATATCTAGGGCGCATCAACTTGTTAATCTTAGGTTCAGAGCAGCTTATAATCAAAAGCTTCCGGAGCAATAATTTTTGAAGAAATAATCGAGCATGCACCAATCAGCTTTTATTATTTAGGTTCGAAACAAATTAGAATCAAAAGGTTCCGGATACAACTTCCAATGACCAAAAAACAAAGAAGCAATTATTTCCCAAGAAATAATCAAAATTGCACTTCTTACCAAGTATCCTCTAAAAGCAGTTTGAATCAAAATAGCAGCATAGTGCTCCCTAGCATGATGATTATGATTATTATTAGCACCACCACCGCTATTACTACTACAGGGCTTGTTCAACCTTGCAACCTCAACTGCAGCCTGAGCAGTTGCCATTGCAGCCTCAGCAGTAGCCATAGCCACTTCAAGGGCATGCTTCTGATCTTGTTCAGCCCTTGTTGCTGCTGCTGCAGAAGCCACAACACCATGATCATGATGATGCTTCAACTTGATGTTGTTGTTGTTGTTGCTCAATGCTTCATGATTCACTGCTTTTCTGAAAATCCACCTTCTTTTTTCTCTCTTCTACAAAAGAAAAATCGGTTCATCTCTTTCATTGTCTAAATTGATCTAAAGAAAGTAACAAATAAAAAATGAAACTTTTTTGTGAGTTAAGAGCTTTTACCTTGTCTTCATTTTCTTCTTCTTGATCAAAGTCTTCTTCTCTTCTTCTGCTGCTCCTTTTGTCACTGTCTTTTGTTGGAGATCTGAATGCCCTTTTGACTGCAGTCAACCATGAAGAAGAAGAACTGCTTCCCTTCTTCCCCATCAAAATTTTTCTTCAACAGTGAAACTCAAGTGTTGTTTTGCATTTACAGCTATCAACAAAAAATACAGAACAGAAAAATTGTTGTGTGGCAACAACAGTTAAACGGGTTTTTTTTTCAAGAGGTCCAAGTCTAAGTCCTTTTGGCTGGTGGAAAAGTAATAAAAGAGAAGGCCAAAAAAATTGAAATAAAAAACTAACGGTGTGTTTGATTTGTGTTTTCCTTTAATGTTTTTATTTCAGGTTTGTTGTTGGTTTTTTTTTTTTTATCTCATGACTTTGTGAAGAAAAAAAATAGGGAAAATAAGAAAATTCAGTTTTTTGATTTCATTATTTTTTTCCAAACTAAAAATAGAAAACACAAACTTAACACATTCTAAAAATTGCATTTAGTAACTGTGACAAAATAGAGGATAGAGATACAAGAATAGGAGGAAAAAAAATTGTGTTCCTCTAAACTCCAATTTTCTATTTCCTTAAACAAAAAATTTATGTCTCATTTATATTAACTTTAATAAAATATAAAAAATACATAATTCTTTTTTTATCTCAGTGTTGTCTCTAATGTCAAACGTAGCTTAAAGGACCACTGCATATAATTGTGGAGTTTATGATTCAATCTATGTTATTTATTTTTTATCATTTTATCAGTACACATTTCATCAGAGCCATACAGTAAACCTGTCCTCTTTCATGGCACTGCAAAAATAAATGAACCTTCTTCCTTATCAGTGAAATATCTGAATCACCCCTCATTTATAATCCTCTAGTGAAAAAAAGAGGGGGGGGGGGGAAATTAAATGCAAGAGGCAGTCTCTAATTAAATGATATATATTCAATCACCGTTGGTTCAATTTTGATATTTCAGGCTGAAACATTAAAGATCATGTTGAGAGTACATATGCATGAATTTTTTAAAACTTTAGAGAATGTAACACCAAAAATTGAATTATTTTAAATGGTAGTCAGGGACAGCCTGTGTGTAGGATATCAATTTTCTAATGCAAGATTTTAATAATATCTATATGTTTGGCAAAGCTCATGGAATTTTGTGGCATGGGTGGGACAAAAGTGGTAGTGTCAGAAGCTAAGTAAACATAAGCCATTGTAATGTTAATTTTAATAATGAGTGAACAGTAATAATAATTGAAAGCATATGGGGGGTGTGTGAGTTAGTGATACCGAGGAGGTTGTAAGAGAAAAAGCAAGTTGAAGAGAGTGGTGGATGAGAATAAGAGAGAAGCCAAAAGTGGCTTTTTCTATAATGGAATGAGAAAAGGCTAGTGTTTCTTTTTTTGGGATAAAAAAAATGGAAGGGAATGAATCATTTCACATGAAAATTACACATAATTAATTATCTTTAAATTTTTTTATTAGTATTTATGTTGATTTCTTAATAAAAAAATTTTAATTATTCTTTGAACATTTTAAATGTCATTCTCGTTATTTCTTTTGCCTAAAATATTTATAAATTAAAAAATGTAATATTTGAAATGTTTAAGAATTAATTATGGGAGTTCTAGGATCAATTGGGAGCTTTTTTTTTTGTTGAATGACCAATTTAAGAATCGATAAAAAGTTTAAGAACCAATTAAAACATTCATACTAATTTTTATCTTTGATAGAAAAAAAAAGACTGTTAAATATAGAATCAACAAAAGAATCAAATTATTGAATAAACATTAACATGTAATTAAGGCGTGTATAATTTTGTCCTCAAAATTTGAAAATTATTAAAATTATTTTTAAATTTGTCAAAAGTCCAGCAACATTGTCTCTTTTATTTTAATTTGAGAGACGAATTTGATAAACTTTTAACAATTTTAAGAATAATTTTGATAATTTAAAAAAATTGGGACAAAATTGATTGGCGTTGTGGTATTTACATGAACTAATTTGATGTTTTATTCATTTTTATATACAAGAAAGAATCTATTGAAAAAAAAAACGCAACCTTTTAGAAAGAGTAGGTTGCTCCTTTTTTTTTTTTAATCTTTTGTTAAACAAAGTTGAAGAAGCTGTGGGCAAGGCTTGGCATGGTGTCACGTGGTGTGAGCAGGTCGAGAAATGTAGAATCAGGTGGGGTGATGGACCACCGTGGAACCCAACCTCTTTCGGACTTTGGAATAAGCAACAACCATGTGGCTTTTAATTACGTGGCTATATTGTCTTAAAATAAGTATTATTTATTGGTTTTTAAGTTGTATATTAACCTTAATTTAATAGCAAAATATTTTATGTATTAAGTCTATGCATATGAATAATGTTTTTTGATTACTTAAAATGAATAAATATTTTATAACTTCTTTAATAATATATATTATGAAGTTCATTGTTTCATAAGTGAATCTCACTATTACACGCGAATTTCATGATATATTATAAAAATAATTAGAAAGTGTTTACAAATGGTCATAATAATATTATTGGATGCGTATTATGTTAAAAAGCTATTTTCTTGAAAATTTGCATCTTTTTGCAGCAGAGTCAGACGGGCACATGAATCAATGTGGGCTATTTTCTTGTCTTAATCCTCAAACTAAACTTAATGGTGACCACTTCTACTTCAATGGCTCAACTGCTCAAAGTACTCTCTCACCCCAAAGACTGGTCAAACTGTTCTAGATTCTCTCTTGGAACTCACTTAATTGCTTCGCTTCTTTTCTCTCTCTCTTTTTTTTTTTTTAAAAATTGAAATCTTTATATATAGAGGAGTGAACTCTGAGTATGAGAGAAAAATCCAAAATACAATATAATAATGGCTTCTAGTGCCTTGTCCTTTTTATCCCATTGTGATTAGGACCAAGCAAGGAATAAGGTTCCATTTTCTTTAGTGTATGTGTAGGGTGGAGTCACTTGACAAGCATTTAAATCTGGACAACAAAGTGTCCTATCTTCCAAGCAAAGTATGTTTCCATCACACGAGATATAAACAGAAATATCCCATCTCATGGCATGTTCATAGCCTCTTAAACTTTCAATATTAACTTCTTCTTTTTTAATATAAAAGAATGTTCACTTTAGCCTCTTTTACATAGTTGAAATGTTCTTCACATCTTGAAGTGAATATATGCATAAATGTCCTACTAATAAGAATAATGTAGTAGTAAAATGTACTGCTACATAATCAAAAACTTATTATTATTATTATTATTATTACAAAATGAGATAAAGGTAGTTGCTTAGCAGAATAAAATGCTATAATTCACTTACCTATACCTTGGCCAACATATATGTCATGTTATTTGAACAAATTCTGACCTTTTGGTATTTTTCAATCGATTAACTTGGGCAAATGTTATACGCATGTTTTCAATAAGTAATAGAAACATAAGAATTGGAAAAAAAATTATTAAAAAGATGACTAAAATTGATAAATATACTTTCTTTACAAAATCCTTTGTTTAAATAAGTAAAAAATTCTTAATTTAGCTTAGCTATAACGGCCTATCATGTGTTAATTTGGTCTGGCTTAACCTAATCTCTTGTAACAGGACCTAACTTAAGTTTATTAGAAAGCTTATTTATCTTAATTGGCCCAAGTCTTGGCTCACTGAAAGCCTTTTCTATGATTGGGCTATATCCTTGCACTCTGGCCTAATTGCTCTCTTAATGCACTTTTTTTTTTAAATTAAAAGGTCTTTTATTACTATTGGCCCATATCTCTTCCATTATTACTTATTTTTTGGGTTTTGATTCCAGTAACCTTTGTCGAATGAAACAAAGCTTCAAGTCCAACCTGAGAGCCCGATTCTAGTTGACTTAGTGAGCCAAAAAGTATGTAAGTTGTGGCAACGTTTAGTGGTTGTTTGTTTCTTTAATGAATAATTTAAAATAAAGGACATAAAATATTGTTACTTTTGTTGTGGGTTTTTTCTTTTTGTTTCTTTTGCCAAGTGTAATAATTGAATGTTCCTGTATACAATTTGGCACTATATTTGTAGCAGTACTCTTGCTCTTTCCCATGAGTCTTCCAACGTAACTAATGCGATTAATATTGTAATAATTGAGTCACAAGAATAGTATTTATGCTTAAAAGACATTATATTTAAATTCTATTTTCAAAATTTACAATATTCCAAACGAAGGGTTCTTTGGGTTAGGTTCTCCCTTGAACTTTAAAGTCCATAATTATACGGGTATATCAAAACTATGGGTTATGAATTACCTAATCGTAATTGGATGTCGGAAGATTGGAGAACAAATGTACGACAGACGAAAAAGAGTACTTGTAAGGACTCTGACGATTAAGTAAAGGCGAGTCTGGAGGTATCAGGATTAGGACAAGAGATACTATAATCAAGGGAGTTTATACTAGTCTTTCATAGGAAGAGTGATAAATAATCACTTTCTTGTTTTACTGACATCAGATTTATCCTAATCTTTGAATTAGCTTATGGCGTGACCCATTAGAGACAGGAATGCGCGATTAATTAGGGCACCAATTAGGTACGTCGGGTGTAGATTTTGAGTTTGGCTTGATCACATGTGATCCCATAGCGTGTTTGGCCCTTCTGATGTGATATTAGCCCATAACAATAATATTAGTGCTTACATTAAGAGGTTGACACACAAAAATAACGACTTAAAAAAGAGATACTTAGAAGGGGTCATAGTTAAACGGCATAGAATGAACAACCTTAATGAGTCATCGTTATTATTGGCCATTGAATGAGTGCGGCAATATTAAAAGTTAGTTTCACGTTAATGGGTGATTAATCCATGTATACCATTTAAATATGTTACTTCAGTCTGAGGATTCTACCACCTAATAGACGGGTGATTTTTGGATCCTTAGACATTTTAAGTCCATAGCATATATATAGGCAATTCAACTAAATACAAGGTAATTTTATGAATTCGAAATAACAATCGCATGGATTGTTTCCAGAGCACATAATGGGATTGATGATATGACCATGACATCGATCACCTCTTAATTTTGTCAGCATCCGTTTGTTTGGACTATATATAATCAAAGAATATAAATAATTGAGATACTGATCAATCTCTTTTAAGTTTTTTTTTTTTATATAGTTAAAAAAAGATTATTTACGCGTTGAGATAATAGTCTACTCTGAAGCTACAATTTAAAGTGTGTGGTTGTTAGACATAGACGGGAGTAATAAAATGACAAATTATGCGGTTAGTGAAATAGAAATTAATAATAAAGTTGCCTATATGGATAGAGATGAAATAAGATAGATATCTTGATATTAAGATTGTACGAGCAGTGGAGAAACGTTTACTCCTTCATCTGCAAATTTCAAATTACTTGGTCTGGGTAATAGTCAACAACGCCCTCAATTATTATGGGCAAAAGAAGACGTGACATGCACATTGGGACACAACATGATATGAAATAGGACACACAGACAATCAATTTTAACTATTCGAAAGACACATCCATGATATATATATATATATATATATATATTAATATCCAATATTTTACTTAGCGTAAAATAATCAATTTTTAATATTTTTAATATAATTTTTTTTAAAATACATGAAAAATTCTAAATAATTTTATATGTCAATAATTATTAATTTTTTAAGAACTCATATTATTATAAATTATTTAATATTTAAAATATTTTTTTATTTAGACACAGTCCAATTTTTTATTTAAATACTTTCAGACACGTGGAACAAGAGTGTCCACAAATGTCAATATTCATAATATATCAAACAAAACAGACACAAGAATTTCACAAATTATTCGTATTTCTTAGGTAAAGACCCTACCCCCAAACTTAATCATTTTAGTTTTGATACATCAATAATAAATTTGACATTCAATCATATATGGTGTCATGTTTATTATGGTCTTTTCACAAGTCATGAGCGGAAAGAGAATGAAAAGCTACCATTTCCATTTCATTCCTTGTTATTGCTCTAAACCAAATTCCTGAACACGCTTTGAAATTATTTGATTTTTATAATAAATATCGATAATTCTAGAGCTTTTATTTACAGAAGTTTTAATACAATATATGTTAAGAATTAATTCTCTTAAAAACTTAAGGGATCGAATAAAAGTAATTGAAGTGATGTTATATGATTAGTTGATAATATTAAATATTTTATGTTGACAATAGATTAATACTAACAGTTTAATTTTAATGTACTGACAGTATAAAAAATTTTACACGGTCAACCAATCAATTTTATTTGGATGACCTTTCAAGGAGTGTGTGTGATAGTCAATCTTATTTACTGACTTGTTGATATATGATTGGATGACAGTGTAAAATTCTTTTGCTTTGTTAATGCATTCCAATTAAATCCTAATATTAATATCTAAATTTTGAAGAAAACACCGTGTTAGTAGAACGATTATGCATGAACTAATTAAGATTTCATCAACATAAGTGGTCCAATGTAGTTGATTGCATAGCTCGTGGATATATATGGTCACAATTCTCGTAATGAAAATATATACATGCATCAAGAAATTGAGCTTTCAGAAGTTATACTTTCATTTTAGCACTCCTATTTGGTTCAAAGGAACTTATATATACGAAATGATTGCTATAACAAATATTGACAAGTACATGTAACGAACATAAGTGATTGAGAGAGCTGCACTATAAAATTTAGCCATGCCGTTTGAGAATTCGAGTCCTAAGAGGGGCACTCATTCAAGATAGTTTCCTTAACAGAGGGCAATTTAGGTTGTCACCCTCTCCAAAAGTCATTTCTTGATAGTATTTCACTCTCTGTCACTTCTCTTGGCAATGATTTACTCGATCAGGGTGAGTTTCTCTGTCAATCAAAACCCTTTGCAGGTAAATTTTTTTTCATAGGCCAAGTCTTTGATTGACCGAATACACTAATAAAAAGGAGTTTATCATAAAAGAAGCTTTTAAAAATTAATTTATGAATAAATTATTTTATATTAAAAATAAAATAAAAGAAATTTTTGTTTTAAGTATTTTAAAAAGTGTTTTTCGAAAAATTAGATATTTTAATTTTTTTAAAAACACTAAAATTAACTTTTTAAAAAGTAATAAGTTACATATCTAAACACAACAAATTAAAAATATGAATTCTAACTTTTAAAATGATAAAAAAAGGGTAAAAAACTGTGATATCGGAACGAACCTCAAGTCATTTGTGGGAGGACCACGCTTCAAATACTCAAACAAGCTGTAATGAGTATATACTATGATAGGATAATGATAAGGGAAATACATTCATAATTGGAACAAAGTAAATACGTGTTGTATTTTTTGGGTCATGATATAGCAAATTAGGAAAAATTACTTCTACAAGGATTCAAATGAAACATTTGCTTGTAATATTGGAAATTTTTTTTACAAATGTATGGACGAAGGTACAAAAATCATCGTAATGTATGACGATTTTAGAACCCATTAAAAAAAACAAAAGAAATTAAAAATCGTTGAAAGCAGTGACGATTTCAGCACCTGTCATACAGTGCTCACGACAGGACAAGTGCCTGAAATTGTCGAAGGCAGTGACGATTTTCAGTACCTGTAAAAAATAAAATACGTAAAAAAAATGGCGTTGAAGCCACGTTTCTAGACTATAAAAACCAAGCTGGATCTGGAGCTGAAAAATTACACACCA
>QANU01060502.1:66263-103163 GCA_003254905.1 Nissolia schottii | reverse complement strand
TAAAAAACAACATATTTACTCACAAATAAAGGCTTGCTAGCCATAAAAGTCTAGTAGATTAAACATTCTTATAAATGCCCGGTTGCTTTGAGTAGTTTAAAACTTGTTTTATTTAGGTAAGATTTTAGAACCAATCTTTGTGAATTCAAAAAAAATTACATACTCAATTTTTTGAATAATTTAGGTAATAATTTTTTGAAATTGAGTATGTAAATGTCTACTTGAGTAAACATTTACATACTCAATTTCAAAAAATTATTAATTGAATTAATAGAACTAATAATGTTTCGTAAATTAAAACTTACAGGACTGATGTACAAATCGGAGTTGAGGGCGGCCGGGACAGGAGGTCAGCAAGGATGCAAGAGCAAGAGCTCTGGAATTCTAGAGAAATAAAATTTTTAGAGAGATAAGTGAAATTTAGCAAAATGAAAGGAGTGGTGTGGAATGGGGAGGGAAAGATAAACATATAGGCTACGAGTGTTGGAATTCGCCAACACAGTTGGCGAATTCATGTTGAATTCGCTTACTGCGTTGGCAAATTTTGTGCAAATGCGCGTTTTTTATTTGCAAAGAATTCGCCTATCGCGTTGGCGAATTTAGTACAAATTCACCTACTGCGTTGGCGAATTTAACCCAGATTCGCCTACCGCGTTGGCGAATCTGACGTGGCCGTCCACACAGCCCGCAGAGTCCACGTCAATTCAAACGGTAATAATTATGTAATATGTTTTGAAACAAGAATATTTTAATAATTAGTCCCTCTATTAAGGATAAAAGGGTAAAAAAAACTCAGCAAGTGTGGACAATGTAGATTGCTGCTCCTAATTTAGAATATAGTCTTGAGACACAAAAGGATCCCATAAAGGGGTGCGAAAGATAACATTGATTTTTGTACCCAATGTCTATCAAAAGCTCAAAAAGTAGAAAGAAAAAAAGGGGGTATCTCATCTTTGTAATATCTCTCTTACTGAATAATAATAATAATTAAATAAACAAAAACTTTGTCCTCCATAATCATTGAAAAGAGAGAGGGGGCAAAGGATGCTACGTAACCGATGGAGGGTGCTTTTCCATGTTACAAACTTTTAAGGGCCATGCAACTGACAGCAATGTCTGATCAGAAAACCTCGAATGATTGTGGAAACCTAAGGAATCACGTGAACATTTTCTATTGATAATATATATGAATAAATCGAGGGATGATAAAGTTAACTATATTGTGACTTAAATTTAGAGCCGCGGAGTTTACATTTTGAAAATAACTTTCAATTATATAAATTTATCATTCTCATACCTCATCATATGAGAGACTTGTGTATTGTTCGGAAAACCCCCTCCTTTTTTTAATATACTTTGTCTGTTTTAATTTAACCATTTAGTTTTAGACAATTTATAATTTTAAAATATCTATTCAGTTTATATTTCACAATGTATAGTTTTTTTTTTTTTTTTGATAATGCATTATGTACTAGTGGCTGCATGCAATTATAGTAAAGAAAATATTGTCCTACTCTCTTCATTTCATAATAGTAATCTCTTTCATTTTTTTAGATTCATTTAAAGTTCAATGTATCTACACCCAAAATTATGTTTAAATACATTAAGCTATGAATGAACCTAAAAATATTTTAAAAAAATTGTTATTACATAAGAAGAAATATTAAATACATTAATAGAGATAATTTTATCCATTCAAAAAAATTTGTACTACTACTAATAGCATTATTTTCCTTTAATTTGTGTGTTAACTTTAAACGAGCAATTAAATTGAAACGATGACTGAACCTAGAGGAAAAGAAATTCAAGCACAATAAGGGAAAAAAAGTCAAGGGGGTGGCCAGTACATACATAATTAGAATATATAGCAAAAAATTTTATGAAAGGAATCTCCAGCAAATCTCACATGGAGGATTAAAGCTGGGGTAAGAGTTGTCTCCTCCTCTGATCGGAACCCCCATGTTCTTTTATTACCTGGAAGTTTGTGAAAAGAGAATAAATGTCTCACTTTCATTGTTTAATTTAAGTGCCACAATGGTTTTTGTTTTTATCAAAATATTAAAAATTAAAAATTAAAGTTCAAAGAAAAGTCAATTTCCATTTCCCAATCTTATAAATCTCATCACTACTTTTGAGATTTTGATTTTAATCTTTGGCCTTGCATGTTTCTCAACAAAAGAAAAATTATGGGTGAGGGTTATTCTAAAGCTAAAAACTCCTTTCAACCCATCTAATTAGCATCATTGAATTTTGCTTCTAAATTGATTTAGATGTTGCACCTTGCCCTTGAACATTTCAGCTTGACCCCACCCCACCCCACACCTACCGTGATTAACTCTCTCTAAATTTCATCCCTAATGTTTATTATTTCAGCTGCTCTGTAAATTTTTAATTACTCTCTCCATTCTCAACTAATATTCATTTTTTATTTTGGTATTTTTTAAAATAATTATCCACTTTTTAAATTTATATTACATTAATTATCTTTTTTCTTAGTATACCTCTATTTTGTAAAGTACTATTAAATTTTATTAACTTTAAATTTTTTTAATTATTTTCTTAATACTTGTGTAAAATGAAAAGTGAACAATTATTTGAGAACAAAAAAAATATAACAGCACTAGTATTCTAAATGTGTGACTGGTTCAACATTTATTTTCTTTTAATAAAATCTTAAATTTGAGTATTTTGAATTATAAAAAACTAAATGAAACGAAATTAATAATGACTACTAGCCATTACATGATGAGATTGAAATAAAGCAGTTTTGAAAATGACTCACTGTAACTGTCTTTCATCTAATTTTGTGTGGTTAAATTCATATCGATAATCATTTAAAAAAAAATTAACGTTCAGATTTTTTTTTCTTTACATAAGATGATTGATCGTGTTAAGATACAAAAACATTAATCAATTGCCTTTATTTAATATCTAATAGCTTAAACCTTTAGAAGAGAAAAATTTTAACATAACATCAAAGTTACTTTGATTAAAAGATTTAAAATTTGATTCTTATTGACCCAACTTAAAATAAATTAATTGAGGTCTAGTATATGGTGATTAAAAGAACTGTTAATTATAACCATATTTGCGATAGAACAATCTCTAAGGCTTAGGTTTATCAGGGAAAATAAAAGCTCTTAAGGCTGAGTTTGGTATGTGCCAAGGAGAGAAACACAAGGACAAAAAAATTCATGTATGTACTTTATTAAAAATGGGATAAAGAGGATAGAAATTTTTTGCCAAGAGAGACATCAAATTGAGTCTTGGAGGGACAAAAAAATTTGTCTCTGTCCGTATCTCTGTCTTACTATTTTGTCTCTGATACCAAACATGAATTGACAACAAAACCATCATACTACGGTTGCGCTTGATACAACGGGACAAAAAATTCTTATATTTTCTATATTTCAATGAAGCTGAGGTAAAGAGGGCAAAAAAAATTCAATTGGAGGTACACGAATTTTCTTCCCATGCCTTTGTCTCTCTGTCATGTTTTTGATATCAAATGCAGTTTAAATTCACATGATGAAGAAAAAAATAATAAAAAAAAGAAGAAAGAAAAACTCAAAATCGAAAGTTCATAGCCAACAACCATATGATGCCTGGAGAGCATGATGATGGCTTTGGGGCAAGAGACTGTGACCATTAGGAGGGGAAGACCTATGTATGGCCTAATATCAATTCCAAATTTCCAAGAGACAGTTGTTAATCCAATTTTGTCGGCGAATCCTTCGACCCTGCCTTTGGCTTTACCAATGTTTTATTGTTTGGACATGATGTAATTGTGATGGGGCATGCTTAATCACTGCTATGATTAAAGGTATCCGATCATTATTTACCAATTATACTAAAGAGGTTGAGAGCATCTAATTTAATTTACTCAATTAACAGAATAAGTTAAGAGTTTATTTTTTTATACACAAGTAATATATCATGAGTTTAGGATATTGATTGATGCAAGTGTTGAATGAGGGGATTGAGCATCAGCACAATTTCCTCCTTTGTCGAAAGGGTTCAATCTGGGTGAATAGTGTTAACCTCAACTTCAATTTTTGGGACAAGTTCTCATTCATCTTAAAAGTGATTACATTATGCATTGTGGGGTAAAGAGACTATTTATAAAAAAAACAATGTGAAATAATTTTGAGTCTTTATTTTGGCCCAATAAACCCTGTAATGCATATATATAGTCTGTAACAAGTAATATAATGTTCTTTCTTACGTTATAATCAAATAAAGATTTATCACATTAATAAATATTAAATACCTAAGAGTGTTTTACATTGTTAATTCGTAGCTTTCAAACTCATAATTTAATTAGATTGTTTATATGGTGTATATATTGTACCAGTCTCACATTGGGTATGTTAGATATTTAAGTAATGAGAATCCTTTGTCCAATAAATTACCCTTTAGAGTTGAATTCTATGATTTATGTATAATTTGAATCTAGTTTTCTTCTTTATCATCTTTAGGATTGCATTTTTTAAGCTAAAATCTTATCCTCCGAACAGAATCGAAAGGAACTAATATTCCGAATCTTTTGATCAATTATTATACATTAATACATTATTGTAAATTAAATTTTGATAGCCACTCTCTACCCCCACCAAGGTCCCCTTCCTCCAAAAGGGAAACTTTTTTACGCCATGATGATATTGTCACAAGCTGGTTAGCTAGATTAATTCTTCTTTCTCGAATTAATTTATTAATTAAATAAAGTTTTGCATAATTGGTTGTTAACAAAATTTTCTCACCAAAGCCAATGGGCTTTGGGTGACATTATCCTATTATTTTATCTAGATAAATAGGTTTATAGACCTTCTGGTGGCACTTTGTCGCGTGAAAAAAGTTGATGGGAAAATACCAACTTTCAATGCAATAGTACATCAAGTAAAAGATAAATATAATTTTTTAAAAATAAAAAAAGTCATAATTATCCTCTGTCCGAAGATAATCTTACTCGAGTTGTCGATCTAAGATCATTAAAGTAGTCAAAGTTTTCTTTCAAGATTAAGTAAGTAAAATTATACCTAAAATTTAAACTCAACCTTTTAATCAAACTATAACCATTAAACAGTTGTCCTAACTAAACCATTTTATATTTTAGCATGCACTCTTATTCAATAATTCTTTTGGCTTAGAATGAAGACGATATTAAAAATTAGGTTAACAAGATTTAAATATCAGACCATTTAACCATAGAAGTTTCAATCTTATTTATTAAACATTATCTCTTCATATAGTGTTTGTTAAATAAAAATAATTAAATAATTTTATATCTTAACAACAGTGATAAAATTAAGATAAACATTAGGGAACATAAAGATAAACGGAGTAGCAAAAATTAAAGAAATTGCAGTTCAAGGGTCTAGCCTTATGGTGGAAACGTAATCGAAGCAATAGTTGAAAAAAGGGGAAATATTTTGCTATTCAACGCGTGAGACTGAGAGAATCTGATAAAGGAATTACGTACGGAATCTGATTTTGAAAAAATAAAATAAAATTGTACTCCGTTTCTTTCCCCTCACAACTTTTTGGTTTCAATTCAATGAACATAAAAACAACCAATAAAAGGGACACAGAAAACCAAAGAGTGATTCTTCTTCTTGTTTTATTCTTTATAATAGTGATAACAATAACAACAATAATAATAATATTTAACAAATTAAATGCTTTTGATATGAAAGGAGTGCTATTCGACTTAACGGACGAATCATCCCAAGAAGCTTCGTCCTTTTGTTGATAGCTTTTGATCTTTAGTGTTATTTTGTTGGGGTGTGTGTGTACGTATTATATGTAGACATAGACAATGCAATTGCCATGCAGAATCACATTCAAAGGAAAATGGACAATAACATTAAATGTTGTATGTTTGTAGTGTGTGCCCCTTCTACTTCTCCAAAGGTTACTATTGACTACCAAAATTTCTTTGTTCTTTGCTGAAAAAGATTTTTGATCTATTTACTGCTTATTACATCAATAAATGTGATTAATTTATGAGATTATTATACGTTAAATAATGAATAAATTAGAGCAAATTATTTTTCTTTCTCCAACTTATTTGGGAGAGAAACTAAGATTTACTAATATATCCATTTTTACATTTAAGATTCAGTCATCTTATGCAATTATTTAAACTTTTTTAAAGAAATTCATATTAAGTTGCTCGGTACAATTAACACTATTCTTATAGATAGATATATAAAATATGTGATGCGAGAAGTTAGAATATAAAATGTCATGGAAATTATAACCACGCAATATAGCTAGGGAAGTGGATAACACTATAGAGTATACAAAAAAATAATCACCAATATTGTTATGATACCTCATTTCGTATATCAGTCTCATACCAAACTTTTCTTTACCCTTTGTCATTTTTCATAGGAGAAAAAAATGCAATTTACCTTACTAAACTTTAGGTCATCGTGTATGCACACTTTGATTCTAAAATTGAAAAATGGTGTAATTCATTACTTAAATTGTAGAATTACGGAAATTAATTAGTCCGGACATCAGAGTCACATGATCCCAAACGAGTAAGAAAAACGTAGTTATGCTTAGTAATTAATATCACTAAACTGAAATTATGCATTCGAATTTAATTTTATTGACTATACAACCAATTTAAGTTATTTTACAAAGACTACTTAATTAAAACTAAATCTTTAATTAGCGATGTAGCGCACCAAGCTATTTTGTAGCATGTGATAACAATTATTCAAAAGGACTTGAGTGTAAAAAAAAAGGTGATAATTTGAATATTTGAATTCGTCATCCAAAGATGAGAATTTATTTGAAATATTGAGCTTATTTTATGTTTAAGACAACTTTATAGAAAGATTTTTAAAAAAAGTGATTATTTCTCAAAATTAAAACTGTCACCAAACATACACGATATCCAAGGGACCCCTTAATTAAAGTGAGTTTATTTTTCATTTACAATAAATAAATTTATGATTTTTAAATCAAACTTTCCCTCACTATTTTTTGATAAACCAAAGAAAGTTTGTGTTTATATATTGTGTCATATGTATCCATGTCAAATCTTAAAAAAGAAAAAAAACAAGAATCTCAGTGTGAGATTGAATAGGAATCCATATCTTCTTGAACTCGTATGCTTTTTTTTTTTTCTTTTCCAATTTGTTTATTAATTTTCTACTATACATCTTGATTATGAAGAGACAGAATACTTGTTCCCCTTTTCATTGCAAAAAAATAGTAATTGTTAGATACACGAAATCTAAAAGCGAAGAATCAACTTGTATTTTTAAATAACATTGATTTAATTTAATTGGCTTTATTGATACATTAGATTGATGTACAATCTAGTGGGGCTGAGCTTAAAGGTAATCAATCGTATTGTTAATTTATGGTAGGAGCTCCCTCCACCAAAATAAATAAATAAATGTTATCTCAATTAATTTTGTCAAATAATTCGAAAGACGATTCAGTAGCATCCTATCCATAACAGACTGCCTACTAAGATNTATATATATATATATATATATATATATATTTTTCCATTTATTAAAAATCATTATATCAAAATCAATTATGCCAAGAAGAAGGAAATGAGTTTATTGAAGCTAGGACTACCAGAGAAGAATGAAGGAGTGAATTCATTGAATTGATTTCTAATTGTTATGTACAGTTTATATATTAGTTGTAACTAAGTGAATGAATAACAAACTACAACTACTTTACCTACCTCTATCAATAATTGCTAATTATAACTAACTCACAACTAATCAATTAATTTATATTTACACATTGTGATACTCCCCCTGAAGGTGGGAAGAAGATATTGTGAGTCTCATCTTGCAAATTAAAATGTTAAAATATGAGGTAGTCACTATCTTGGTTAACAACTCAGCGATTTGATGTTGGCTTTTGACATGCGATAAACGGATTAACCCTTGATTCACCTTTTCACGTATGAAATGACAATCAATCTTGATATGGTTTGAGCATTTGTGAAAGGTAGGATTGGTTGAGAGGCCGCGGATAGTCGCTTGATTGTCACAATAAACCATTGTTGTGTTTCAAAATCTGGAAGCAAATTGACCAACCATGTTATTTCACTTGTTATGGCTGCAAGGGCTCGGTACTCAGCCTCAGCTGAAGATCTCAAGACCGTGGTCTGTTTCTTGGATTTTCAGCTTACCAACGAATCACCAACGAATATGCAAAATCATGTTGTGGATCATCTTGTGTCCAAACACTATCCATAGTTAGCATCTGTGTACCCCTTTAAATTCAAAGAAGAGCTAGCAGAGAAAAGAAGACCTTGACCCAATGAACACTTAATGTATCTCAAGAGATGACGTAAGGCATCAAGGTGAGTGGAGCGAGGATTAGACATATATTGACTCAATTTAGACATTGAAAAAACAATGTCTGGGCGGGAGATAGTGAGGTACATAAGATGACCAATGAGCCTGCAATACATGGAGGGATTAGCAAGTAATTCACCATCAAAACTTGACAGCTTGATGTGAAGATCCATTGGTAAAAGGGTTGCTTGGCAGTGGCAAATCCTGTATCCTACAGTAATTGGAGAGCATATTTTCGTTGAGATAAGAAAATTCCAGCAGGAGACTTTGCTATCTCAAGTCCAAGAAAATACTTAAGATCCCCTAAAACCTTAAGTTTAAATAATTGTTGCACCTTGTGATAAACTGTGATCAAGGCTTTTGAATTATGGCCAAATAGGATGATGTAATTTACATAAACAAGTAGGAAGACTTGGTCTTGGCTAGATCCAATGGTAAAGAGGGAATAATCATGTTTTGATTGAACAAAATTGTGACTGAGTAAAGAACCAAAATTTTTTTGAAACCATTGTCTAGAAGCTTTCCTTAAGCCATAGATTAACTTGTGAAGCTTACAAGCCATATGCTCCCCCCTAAATGGAATAACCTAAAGGAACATCCATTTTGGCTTCCTCAAAAAGATCACTATTGAGGAAAACGTTATTCACATCAAGTTGAAGAAAACTCCAATTTTTGATAGCAGTAATTGCTAATAAAACTCTCATTGTTGTGAGTTTTTCCAAGGGAGAGAAAATGTCTAGAAAATCAATTCTTGCTTGTTGCGTGTATCCTTTTGCCACCAATCTCGCCTTATATTAGTCCACTGTTCCATCAGCCTTGTATTTCACTTTGTATACCCATCTGCAGCCTATACAATGTTTGTCTAAAGGTAGTTAGACCACTAACCATGTCCCATTGTCCTCCATTGCCTTGAGTTCTTCATTTATAACTTGTCTCTAATGTGGAAATTTGACACCTTGATGATAAAAAAAAAAAAGGTTCAAATACAGAACTACTTGCAACACATATGACTTATAAGAAGGAAACACCCTTCCATAATTGATAGAGTTTCATATAGGATAAGGAATGACACCACAATGTTAGTCTTGTAAGTGTGTTGGGGGGGTTTGTAAGGCCTAGAAGATTTCCTAACAGGCACAACAACATTCTTAGGCTCTGTGGAAGTAGGGTGAAATGAGGATTCTACACTAGAGATTGTAGCATCATGAACATAATTTGGTTGCAACATCATAGAAAGAACAACATTGTCTTGATAAGGTACAGAAGTTGCAGGTACCACATCAGTTCGTGGTGAGGGATCACTGCGTTGAACAGGTAATACCAAATCATCAAAAGGAGCCACAACTGATAATTGAGACATGTTGGTGAAGGGAAAAACTTCTTAAATAATTGTACATTGCTAGAAATGAAGAAGTTTCTTGCGGTCAAATTATAGAGTCTATATCGTTTATATCCCATTGGATAACCAACAAAGATGGCAGGGATTACTTTAGGACAGAATGTTGATCAATTCACTGGTGAGGTAGTTGCATAACACAAGCAACTAAAGGTCTTGAGACCATCACCAACTTAAGGCTTCCTAAATAGCTCTTGATATAGAGTGTTGTACTTGAGCAAAAGGGTGGGCAACCGATTGATGAGAAATGTTGTAGTAAGAACACAATCCCCCCAAAAGGAAACATGCACATTGGATTGGAAAAACAAAGCTTAGGCTACATGAAGTAGATGTTGGTGTTTCCTCTCCACTACTGAGTTTTGCTCAGGAGTATTAACACAGGAAAACTGATGCAAGGCACCTCTTTGCTATAAAAACTTGGTTAAGCTAGTTCTCTAGCACTATCAGACCTTAATTGCTTAATTTTGTAGTTGAATTGTGTTTCAACAAGTATAAAAAATTCATTAAGCATTGAGTAGCCTCATATTTTCTAGACAACAAATATATCCAAATAAAACGTGTACTATCATCAACAATAGTAAGAAAATACCTCATGTCATAATATATTTTGGGGTGTGACAGGGCCCTTAAATATTACAATGTACAAGATCAAATGAATTGTTTGACAAGTGGTTGTTAGAATTGAAAGACAATTTCCTAAGTTTTGCTAGGGGACACACATCACAAGGGTAAGAATCACTTGTATTATCCTTTATTGAAAGAACAGGAAAGAGTTTCTGTAAAATCCCAGGGGAAACATGACCCAATTAAGCATTCCAAGTAAAATTGGAAGCACCAGGAACTAGATTAACTCTGGCTATAGCAGTTTTTAATACATGAGCAAGCTCTTGTGTTAAAGTGTACAAGCTATCAACTAACTCACCTTTGCCAATCACCTTCAATGATTGAATTTCCTAAAGATAACATGCATCAACAGTGAAATTAGCAGAGATTTTGTTATCTCTTAGTAAAACTGGTATAGAAATGAGGTTCAAATGAAAATTAGGAATGAGAAGCACATTCTTCGATTGAGTATGTGGAGAGAAATGGATTTTACCTACTACTTGGATAGAAAATTTAGAATGATTTGGTAAAATGACATAGGAAGATGCATGTAAGAAAATTGTGGTAAAATTCTCAGGTGAACAAGTTATGTGAGCAGAAGCACCATTGTCTAAAATCCATTTGATTGGATGATTATGAGCTACATTGTGGCTAAATGACATGTAGAGTAAACCTTACCCATGCGATGCTCATCTGCTTTGCCAGTTGAATGAGAAGATCCATGGACATGCTTAGTTGAGGGAGACATGTGAGAGTTGAGTAGAGAGATCAAATAATGATATTGTGCTACAGTCAAAAACATGTTTGCTTCTTCAGATGAACCTGAATAGACTTGTTAATTCACTCAAGAGCTTGAAAGATTCCACTTTTGTGAGACTTTTCACTTCAGTTCTTTTTGTTTCTTTTATCCTTCTCGTTTTCCATTCGTAGGGAAGTAGTACCTCCATGTTGAGTGTCAGGAGCTCCCAGCTTAGTGCTCCTTAGCGGTCATTCATTTTCAGGTGAGTGACTTTCTTTACGGTTTATTTTAGATCATGTATTTATTTTGAAAATTATTTTATTTATGCATGTTTATAAAATCCTAGGAGGTGGAACTTAATGTTTTATTTTAAATAATATATGAAATTAGTTATTATTTAAGAATTTTTTTATTTAAGAAAATAATGATTTATTTTAGAAACCTTCTTTATTTATGAAAGTAGCTATTTATGAAATACTTATGAAAGTATTTAAGAAAGTCATGAAACCATTTTTTTTTAACTACATGGGACCACCTATTTTATTGCATTAAATATGTCATGTTGCATGTGTATGAATCTTCATGATTAAAGTCACGTTATGCTATCAATTATAAATTAAGGTATTATATTATCATGTTTATGTCATTTCATGTGACAATGTTTAACTTGTTTTCATGGGAGTTATATCTAGGATAGAATTGTAAATCAACGACAACTTACGTTGACCCTGATATACCTTGTGCGTTTGTAAAGTATAATATGATTCGTGTAGATTTAGAGTAAGACCGTAAAGCTCGGACATGGCAGCTCGTGATTTTCGGTGTCATGTATGATGTCATGTAGATTAGGGCAATACCGTAAAGTCCAAACATTTCAGGAATAGCTAAACCATAATGCTCGGAACGTCTATCTAGAGAACTTCCTACTTGCTTATGTTCTTAAATGCTTTTAAGATGATGATGATGATGATGAATATGATTATTATTATTATTATTATTATTATATGAACTTTTTATAATTGTTATATATTATGTATTGTATTTGCATGTCATGGTTACGAACTATCTCACGTTGACGTGGGGCCTGTCATTCACTGAGCTATACCTCACTCCTCATCAACCTCTTTCAGATATCGTTGATGAAGACATGCCACTTGTTCAATAGATCTCGACAATTTGGACTCTTGGTGAGTTTCACGTTGTCGTGAAGTATTTTCTTCTATTTATTTTCAGAATTAGAATAATTTATATTTATGTCAATCTATAGAGTGCTCCAGTGAATTACAAGCAGAGTGTAACGTATTTTAGATTATTCAATTTCGTATCTTGTAAAGGAATTTACCTTATTATATTATTATGTTGTGTTTTATTTAAAAAGATTTTTTTTATTTATTTATAAAAGCTAAATATTTTTTATGATTAACATGTTAAAAAACTTTTTTAAAAAAACTAATCCTAATAACAATTTTTGATGTCGTCACAAGTGTAGTCTCCTGATACCATATTGAATTCGTTGAATTGATTTCTATTTTATATACTAGTTGTAATTAACTGAATCAAAACACTGTACAAAGCAAGGTTTTTTTTTGTTCCACTGTTGATTGTCTGTCCGCCAATTAAATTTTGACAATTGTGTTCGCCGTACTGAACTTTTCATCATTTGTGGTGGGCCCCAATTTGCAAAGATACATACATTTGAAGGTTTTTAGGGAACTGTTACCGCAACTGTTGGGGCCATACCAAGTTATTTGGTTTTGTGATCTTTTGGGTTTTTTGAATCGTAAATTTGTTTTGTTTAATTGTGGACTTTGTTATTAACGGGGTATAAGCGATATAGTTTTGTTTAAGTAAGGTCTTAAGTTTAAAATCTTGTAATTATTTTTTTTGTCAATTAAGAAATCGGGATTTATTAAATTTTTGGGGCTCGTGAACAAACCCCAATGAATTGAGTTAATTTGGGAAATATCACATTTACTGCATAACAAAGCTCTAGAATAACCACATCACTAACGTGACCGTCTCTTTTATACATGTGTTTTTTATTCATTTGATTTTTATATTTTTTTGGTAATATTGAGGATTTGCAATGGTTGCCGTTTTTGTGGGTTATAGATTAATAAAAAATTTTTTTTGTCGTAATGTGTTTTGATTAAATTAAATGGTGTGATTAATAAGTTTTTTTTTATTAAACGCAAGATGCCTTTCAGTGATTTATGTTTACGAATAAACAACAAGGCAGAAAGAAATTTTTAACCCAAACATTGAGAGCCCAATCTAAGACATTTTTTATTATTTAAATTTTTTTATGAATATTTCTTACATTTTAATGTTTATACTCAAGCTATATATATATATATATATATATATATATATATATAACATTAGAAAATTAAGTAATTGATACTGTTATGGACTGGGCCACGGCCCATTCCGCGGAATATAAACACCCGACCACCCGACCTTAGAACCATCCTGGAACCGAAAGCCCATCCCTTGGAAGACGGGGTCGATCCGCGTTCCAAGCACTTCCGCAGCGCGATCATCTCCCATCATGCCAGCATTCTCGGAATAAACGAAGCACTCTATCCGCGGACAGTAAGGCGTGTATTGAAGCCTATCGTCGACGCCCAACAGGTACATAAAGGAAATCAAGCACTCAGGTACGGGGACCGAACACCTTACTTTTCTCATATCCTCATCTCTTACCCCGACTGACTTTGGCATCGGAGTCCTTGCAGGTACCCCGCCAGCCAGGCCACACACCAGCCCCAGACCTTGTCCGTGGAGCTCCGGAACCCAAAAGTACCCCTCTGGTACATTTGGCGCCGTCTGTGGGGACTTTCTCCTTTTAAACATCCCCATTTCGGGTTCTGAAGCACCAATTCCCAATATGCCTCCCAAAACCAGAAGAACCTACCGACTAGTGGCATCAAGCGACACCAGAGGTTCCGTCTCTGGCGACAATGCTACAGTACATCCCACGCTTCCGTCTCCTGAACATGGGGTACCCAATCAGATCGCACCTTCCCCACCGATAAACAACAATGAAACTACCCCCTAACCTAGAAGACATCGTCCGGTCCCAAGCAGCTAAGATTGAGAAACTGGACGCAGCGCTATCAGTATTGGCCCAAGCCGAAGACGAACGGAAGAAACAGAAGGATATCAGAGCCTCCGCGGAGAAGGCCAGAAAAGAGGCAGAAGAGAAACGCAAACAGGTAATCTTAGAAGCTCGAGACAGGGAACGCCTCATCGACGGTCTTAACCGCGGTGACGGGCTTTCCGAAGAGGATGAAGGTCAAGGATCAGTTTACAAAGTCGCTGAAACACAGCCGTTCAAGATACGAAGAGCAACAAAGAAAGCGAAAGGTAAAGACAACCACCCCTTCATTGATGAAATTCTTAATGCATTGCCATTACCTGGGTTCCGCCCTCCGACGGACATGGAACCCTACGACGGAACAACTGATCCGCAGCACCATTTGGACGCCTTTGGCCACCGTATGATTTTAAACGGAGCCTCCGACGCTATCCAGTGTAAGTCGTTTCCTGTGACTTTAAGGAAGGGTGCACTTATATGGTTTAATGCTTTGCCCCCAAAATGCATTTGTTGTTTCGACTACCTGGCCGAGCGATTCTCAGCCAATTTTACCACAAGAAGGACGAAACCCAAGACGGCTGTAAGCCTTTTGGGAGTTATACAGAAAGAAGAGGAAAGTCTTCGCAAATATCTTGACCGGTTTTACGAAGAATGTGCGCAGATAGAGGATTTGCAGCCGCAAGCTGTATTAATGGGCCTTACGAACGGCCTCAAAAAAGGAAGCTCGTTTGCAAAGAATTTATCCAAGAGGCCTCCACGGAGCCTAGTGGAAATCCAAGAAAGAGCGGAAGAATATCTTTTTCAAGAGGAGGGTATGGAAGCAGTAAAGATTGATCCTACCCAGGACGGAGGGGATAACGCCAGAAGAAAGTACACGAATAATCATCCACTGCGGAGTGATCGTCCTCGGATAAACAGGCCTAGAATACTCAAAGAAGGAAGATACACGAATTATACCCCACTAACAGTTTCCCTCACACAGCTATACAGGGAGATTCAGAATAAAGATGGATTTCCCCGGGCTAAACCAATCCGTCTGAGGCCAGGAACGGACACATCCCTATTCTGCACCTATCATGATTCCTAGGGTCATAGCACTGAAGAATGCATAGATCTGAAGGACGAAGTAGAATCATGGGTCCGTGAAGGAAAACTAGAAAAGTACGTAATCCAAGAAAGGAAGCGAAAAATGGAAGTATGAGAACCAGAAAGGAAACCCTACATGAGGGAAGTCCGAGGTAGGGAAAGCCACCCCGAAGATAGGCGGGACAGACAACATAGACGACCAGAGACCAATCGAATAATCAACACGATTGCAGGAGGTTTTGCTGGGGGGATACACCCGCTCTGCCAGGAAAAGACATTTGCAAGAAGTGTTGCATCTCCGGGACCAAACAAGTAATAAACTTCCAGGGTATCGGTGTTTCCCGGACATCACTTTCACGCGTGAGGATTTCATGCATACAACACTCGTCCACGATGACCCCATGGTCATCTCAGCTACATTAGTCAATGCAGAAGTTCGAAGGGTCCTGATTGATCAGGGAAGCTCCGCGGATATAATCTTCAGAAGCTGCTTTGATCAGCTTGGACTGAGAAATGCGGACATCGAACATTATCCTGAAGACTTGGTAAGCTTTTCGGGGGAGACGGTCACACCCGACGGCTACATTTCTCTTTACCTAACCTTGGGACCTGAACAGTTAACCAGAACAGAACGAGTAAAGTTTCTGGTCGTGAACAAGCCGTCCGCGTACAATATCATCCTTGGAAGGCCAACTTTAAACGCTATAAACGCTGTCATCTCCACAGCTGCTTTAACCATGAAGTTCCTCACCAAGGACAACCGCGTTGCATCTATCCGAGGAGATCAAGCAACGGCTCGGAGATGTTACAATACCAGCCTACAGACTCACAATCCACGGCAGCCTCCAAAGAGGAAAGATGTGCACAAGATGTCACAAGTAATGCTAACTGACATTTCCGCGGACAATGTACCTGTACGCGAAAGACCGGAACCCGAAGGGGAGCTAGAAACCGTTCAGATAGGTGTTAACCCTGAACAGGTCACTCGAATCAATAAAAACCTCTCCCTAGAGGTGAAGAGCAAACTATTGGACAATCTGAAGCTCAACGCGGACTTATTCGCATGGACAGCAGCAGACATGCCAGGAATCGATCCCACCCTAATGGNGGTCACTCGAATCAATAAAAACCTCTCCCTAGAGGTGAAGAGCAAACTATTGGACAATCTGAAGCTCAACGCGGACTTATTCGCATGGACAGCAGCAGACATGCCAGGAATCGATCCCACCTTAATGGCACACAAACTGGCCATCTTACCCGGAAGTAAGCCTGTGAAACAGAAAATAAGGAAAATGAGTTCGGACAAAGCTAAAGAGGTCCAAAAGCAAGTCCAAGGATTAAAAGAAGCAGGCTTTATACAGGAAATCATGTACCCCTCCTGGCTGTCGAACGTAGTCATGGTCCCTAAACCTGGAGGCAAGTGGAGGATGTGTGTGGATTATACAAATCTAAACAAAGCCTGCCCTAAAGATCCTTACCCCTTGCCAAACATCGATCAACTGGTAGATGCTGCGTCCGGATACAAGTTCTTAACCTTCCTTGATGCATATGCTGGGTATAACCAGATACCTATGCATCCAGCTGACGCAGAGAAAACCGCGTTCATAACACCAGGGGACAACTACTTCTATAAAGTTATGCCTTTCGGTTTAAAAAACGCAGGGGCCACCTATCAGCGAATGATGGATAAGATTTTCCGGGACATGTCCGGGGAATTGGTAGAAGTATATGTGGATGACATGATTGCCAAAACGTCCGCGGAAGATCAGATCTCCGCCAACTTAAACGCTGTCTTTGACACCCTCCGCACCCATAATTTGAAGTTAAATCCTGCGAAATGCGCATTTGCGGTAGAAGTAGGAAAGTTCCTGGGTTTCATGATAACCCAGTGCAGAATTGAAGCCAACCCCACAAAGTGTGAAGCCATCATAAATATGAGGCCTCCCTCATCCATCAAAGAAGTACAAGGTCTGACCGGAAGAATCGCCTCTCTTAACCGGTTCATGGCAGCCTCCGCGGCAAAATCCTTACCTTTCTTCAAGTTATTGAAGAATATGAACTCCTTTGAGTAGTCTGATGCATGCCAAAAAACATTTGACGAATTCAAGTCTTACCTCTCGAAGCCGCCCGTTTTAAAGAAACCCGAGAAAGGTGAGAAACTTTACTTGTACCTCTCTGCATCTGAAGAAACCATATCCTCAGTTTTAGTGAAAGAAAAAGGTCAAAATCAGTTCCCGGTGTATTTCACAAGCAAGGTTCTTCATGGAGCAGAAGTAAGATACCAAAAAATTGAAAAAGTGGCATTTGCACTCATTAATTCCGCGAGGAGACTTCGCCCCTATTTCCAATCCCACCCTATAGTGGTAAGAACAGATTTACTAATAAGACAAGTGCTGCAAAAAATCGACCTATCCGGGCGCATGTTAGCCTGGTCTGTCGAATTGTCCGAATTCGACATTCATTATGAACCGCGGGTAGCAATCAAAGCACAAGCCATGTCTGATTTTATTGCCGAATTTTCAGGAGAATATACCTCTACAGTAGACGACACATGGACGTTGCACGTAGATGGAGCTTCCAGTATACGCGGAAGCGGGGCTGGAATAATACTCGAAGGACCAAACGAGCTCAAATTGGAGATGGCCGTCAAATTTGATTTTGTCACTTCCAATAATCAGGCAGAATACGAAGCTTTGGTTGCAGGTCTTAACCTGGCCAAAGATGTTGGAGCCAAGAAGCTTGTCATTTGCAATGATTCTCAAATCGTGGTCGCACAGGTAAAGGGAGAATACCTAGCTAAAGATGCTCAACTGCAGCAATACCTGAAGCTTGTTACGCAAATCCTCTCCTACTTTCATAGCCATCAAATTAAACATGTCCCGCGGAGAGAAAACGAAAGGGCGGATACACTTTCGAAGCTAGCTAGCACAAGACCTGGAGGGAGTAACAAGACCCTCATTCAAGAGACTCTCCGTCGTCCCTTCATAGTCACTAGCATCAACAGCACGGAAATTCAGCAACAAGAAGAATGTTGGACCACCCCGATACAAAGAATAATCCGCGGGCAAGGGCACACGGAAGATAAAAACCTCCAGCGAGAGGCAGCAAGATACACCATCATCAGCGATCAAATGTATAGGAGGTTAGTTTCACAACCGCTGCTGAAATGCGTAAAATCAAAGGATATTTCCCGCGTCTTAGAGGAAGTTCACGAAGGGGCTTGCGGTCACCACATGGGGCCTAAAACCCTTGCCCTGAAGATTCTCCGAGCAGGCCTTTACTGGCCTACCCTTCAAAAGGATACCGCGGATTACGTCAAGAAATGCAGAAGATGCCAGGAACACGCAAACTTCCACGTTGCCCCCCCAGAAGGATTATCATCTATCATTGCTTCCTGGCCATTCGAAAGATGGGGTATTGATATCCTAGGACCGTTCCCGCTAGCAACGGGCCAGCGGGAATTTATCATAGTAGCTGTGGATTATTTCACCAAATGGATAGAAGCTGAACCATTAGCTACCATCACTTCGGCCCAATGTCGGAAGTTCGTGTGGAATAACATCCTCACGAGATTCGGCATTCCTGAGACGATTGTTTCTGATAATGGCACACAGTTCACTGACAAGGGGTTTACAACGTTTTTGCAAGGTTTCAAAATCAAGCACCGTTTCTCCTCCGTGGAGCATCCGCAAACCAATGGGCAAGCAGAAGCAACCAACAAGATCATCCTTAAAGGTTTAAAGAAAAGACTTGATAAAGCAAAGGGCTTATGGGCAGACGAACTAGGAAGCGTCCTGTGGGCCTACAGAACCACCCCCCACACAACGACTGCTCACTCCCCATTCAAATTAGCATACGGAAGTGAAGCCATGATACCAGTAGAAATCGGAGAAAGGAGTCCCCGAGTGCGCCTATTCTCCGCGGACAGTAACGACCAGCGCCAAAAAGAGGACATCGATCTGATCGCAGAACACAGGGAGGAATCACGGATTAATGAAGAAGCTGCCAAGAGGCGTGTTGCCCTAAGGTATAACAAAAAAGTTGTCCCGCGGAACTTCCGCACAGGGGACATGGTGCTGCGAAGAGCAAACATCAGCAACAGACAAGCAGGTCCAGGGAAATTGCGCCCCAACTGGGAAGGTCCTTATTTGGTGAATGAAGTCCTCGGACGAGGAGCTTACAAACTATCATCCCTAGATGGGAAAGACATACCGCAAACCTGGAATGCAGCTAACCTTCGAATTTTTTATCTTTAAATAAGTTATTTGACATTGTACTTTGGATGAAAAAATCTTCAATAAAGTCTTCCGTATACATTCAATCAATGAGTCAGCCATGGGATAATTGAAACCACGAAGAACATTCAAAAAGCAATCCCGATCATAACCGCGGACACGTTATCAACAATCCCGGTAATAACCGTGGACATAACACGATCCCAGTCATCACCGAGGACATTACAAAAATCCCGGTCATAACCGCGGAACCTTAATCCATACGATAATCAACCACCATGCTAAATGAAATTAAAACCGCGGACATTAACCCGGTAAAACGCAAGTCACATTCCATAATCACAAGGCTACAAACATCTTTTACCAAAAAAAAAAAAAAACCCATCTCAGGCCAGTTTTTTAATAACACCATCCTCCTCATCATAATACTAGTCTGCAGCAACGACACTGAAGTCCACGTCAGGCGCCACATACTTGACTTGGCCCATGACCGCCTAAAAGGTAGACTCAATCAAGCCTTTTGAAACCTCCACAAGGCGAAGGCGCTTCTTCTCACACTGAGCACTCTCCGCCTTCTGAGCCTCGCATTCAGCTTGCGTCACCTTCAGCAAATCCTTCATGCGGTCCAACTCCTTCGACTTCTCCTCCACGAGACTCTCCTTCTCCCTTAACAAGCCATCCTTCCGCTCATTCTCGCAGCCAACTCGATTAACCTCTGCCGACAGCCTAGCTGCCCTCTCCTCCGAAGCTGCAAGCTGAGCTGCCAATTTCTTGTTCTCCGCGGAGGCACGTTTAGCCTCTTCCTTCAGCAGAGCGATTTCTTCTTTACAAACCTCCACCTCATCAGACTCAATGCCTACGTCCAAGGCATAAGTCATCAGTCCTACAGCCTTGCCCATGTGGCGCAAGCTCTGCCCAAGGGCAGCCCCAGAAGACACCCCATCCAACTCCTTTCGCCTATCACCACGAAGAAGGCAACTCTTGAACTCCTCAAAGAAGTCGACATCCCTCGGCCATGCCGCGTTATTGGCACGACCAACAGGAACACACCGTTCCCCAGAGTAAGTGCCAGGCGCAGCAACTTTCATTTTCTTCCGTGGAGGTGATCTCTCTTCGGACTTCCTCGTCGAAGAGTGAATCGACACCACCGAATTAGAGCGTCCCAGTTTCCCACTTTCCTCGGGCACCGCACTATCAGGACATACACCACTCCCTCCAGCCATTCCGCGCATCTCCTCGCGAGCAGACTCAGCCAGAGACCGGTGGAACTCCTTCAGCTCATCAAACTTCCTCATAGCGTCACAAAGCCGTGAATTTGCAACCCAAACAAAACATCAAAATCAAGTCCGCACACAAAAATCAGAATCAAGACAAATTAAAGACCAATACAAAGGAGCAACTACCTAAATACGACTCTGCCTTCGGACTCTCAACTACTTCCTTAACCTTTAGAGGCCCGTCCTTAGTCAGCATCAAGAAAAAAGCCCTTTCAGTCGACTCTCTCTCCGATAGACTGGGAGGACGATGGTGGTGGATATTCCTATTCCAGTAACACGACAACACCTCCACGGTGTCTTGGTCTCCCTCCCAAAAAGCTCTATACCCAGGGGCAGCAAAAACCTTGNTAAACCAATTACAGTCTGTTTTATCCGCCGGAAATTACCGTCGGTTAGTTATAACCGACGGTAAATTACTTTCCATCGACCACTTTACCGTCGGCCCGTGTCCGACGGTAAATCCGTCGGAAAAACAATAAACCGACGGTAAAACCGAATTTTACCGACGGAAATTCCGCCGGTAATAACCAATTTTCTTGTAGTGTTCCCCGGGTCAAACCAATCCGCCTGAGGCCAGGAACGGATACATCCCTATTCTGCGCCTATCACGATTCCTATGGTCATAGCACTGAAGAATGCATAGATCTGAAGGACGAAGTAGAATCATGGGTCCGTGGAGGAAAACTAGAAAAGTTCGTGATCCAAGAAAGGAAGCAAAAAGTGGAAGTCAGAGAACCAGAAAGGAAACCCTACATAAGGGAAGTCCGAGGTAGGGAAAGCCACCCCGAAGATAGGCGGGACAGACAACATAGACGACCAGAGACCAATCGAATAATCAACACGATTGCAGGAGGCTTTGCTGGGGGGGATACACCCGCTCTGCCAGGAAAAGACATTTGCAAGAAGTCTTGCATCTCCGGGACCAAGCAAGTAATAAACTTCCAGGGTATCGGTGTTTCCCGGACATCACGTTCACGCGTGAGGATTTCATGCATACAACACCCGTCCACGATGACCCCATGGTCATCTCAGCTACATTAGTCAACGCAGAAGTTCGAAGGGTCTTGATTGATCAGGGAATCTCCGCGGATATAATCTTCAGAAGCTGCTTTGACCAGCTTGGGCTGAGAAACGCGGAATCGAACATTATCCTGAAGACTTGGTAAGCTTTTTGGGGGAGACGGTCACACCCGACGGCTACATTTCTCTTTACCTAACTTTGGGACCTGAACAGTTAACCAGAACAGAACGAGTGAAGTTTCTGGTCGTGAACAAGCCGTCCGCGTACAACATCATCCTTGGAAGACCAACTTTAAACATTATAAATGCCGTCATCTCCACAGCTGCTTTAACCATGAAGTTCCTCACCAAGGACAACCGCGTTGCATCTATCCGAGGAGATCAAACAACAGCTCGGAGATGTTACAATACCAGCCTACAGACTCACAATCCACGGCAGCCTCCAAAGAGGAAAGATGTGCACAAGATGTCACAAGTAATGCTAACTGATATTTCTGCGGACAATGTACCAGTACGCGAAAGACCGGAACTAGAAGGGGAGCTAGAAACCGTTCAGATAGGTGTTAACCCTGAACAGGTCACTCGAATCAATAAAAACCTTTCCCTAGAGGTGAAGAGCAAACTATTGGACACTCTGAAGCTCAACGCGGACTTATTCGCATGGACAGCAGCAGACATGCCAGGAATCGATCCCACCCTAATGGCGCACAAACTGGCCATCTTACCCGGAAGTAAGCCTGTGAAACAGAAAATAAGGAAAATGAGTTCGGACAAAGCTAAAGAGGTCCAAAAGCAAGTCCAAGGATTAAAAGAAGCAGGCTTCATACAGGAAATCATGTACCCCTCCTGGCTGTCGAACGTAGTCATGGTCCCTAAACTTGGAGGCAAGTGGAGGATGTGTGTGGATTATACAAATCTAAAGAAAGCCTGCTCCAAAGATCCTTACCCCTTGCCAAACATCGATCAACTGGTAGATGCTGCATCCGGATACAAGTTCTTAACCTTCCTCGATGCATATGCTGGGTACAACCAGATACCTATGCATCCAGCTGACGCAGAGAAAACCGCGTTTATAACACCAGGGGGCAACTACTTCTACAAAGTTATGCCTTTCGGTTTGAAAAACGCAGGGGGCACCTATCAGCGGATGATGGATAAGATTTTCCGGGACATGTTCGGGGAGTTGGTAGAAGTATATGTGGATGACATGATCGTCAAAACGTCCGCAGAAGATCAGATCACCGCCAACTTAAATACTGTCTTTAACACCCTCCGCAACCATAATTTGAAATTAAATCCTGCGAAATGCGCATTTGCGGTAGAAGCAGGAAAGTTCCTGGGTTTCATGATAACCCAGCGCGGAATTGAGGCCAACCCCGCAAAGTGTGAAGCCATCATAAATATGAGACCTCCCTCGTCAATCAAAGAAGTACAAGGGTTGACCGGAAGAATCGCCCCTCTTAACCGGTTCATGGCGGCTTCCGCGTCGAAATCACTACCTTTCTTCAAGCTATTGAAGAATATGAACTCCTTTGAGTGGTCTGATGCATGCCAAAAAGCATTTGACGAATTCAAGACTTACCTCTCGCAGCCGCCTGTTTTAAAGAAACCCGAGAAAGGTGAGAAACTTTACTTGTACCTCTCTGCATCTGAAGAAACCATATCCTCAGTTTTAGTGAAAGAAAAAGGTCAAAATCAGTTCCCGGTGTATTTCACAAGCAAGGTTCTTCATGGAGCAGAAGTAAGATACCAGAAGATTGAAAAAGTGGCATTTGCACTCATTAATTCCGCGAGAAGACTTCGCCCCTATTTCCAATCCCACCCTATAGTGGTAAGAACAGATTTACCAATAAGACAAGTGTTGCAAAAACTCGACCTATCCGGACGCATGTTAGCCTGGTCTGTCGAATTGTCCGAATTCGACATTCATTATGAACCGCGGGCAGCGATCAAAGCACAAGCCATGTCTGATTTTATTGCCGAATTTTCAGGAGAACATACCTCTACGGTAGACGACACATGGACGTTACACGTAGATGGAGCTTCTAGTATACGCGGAAGCGGAGCTGGAGTAATACTCGAAGGACCAAACGAGCTCAAATTGGAGATGGCCATCAAATTTGATTTTGTCACTTCCAATAATCAGGCGAAATACGAAGCTTTGGTTGCAGGTCTTAACCTGGCCAAAG
The DNA here is from genome assembly GCA_003254905.1 of Nissolia schottii. Taxonomy (NCBI): domain Eukaryota; kingdom Viridiplantae; phylum Streptophyta; class Magnoliopsida; order Fabales; family Fabaceae; genus Nissolia; species Nissolia schottii. The sequence goes on along the minus strand of QANU01060502.1, from coordinate 79,176 downwards.
ATGTTGGAGCCAAGAAGCTTGTCATTTGCAGTGACTCTCAAATCGTGGTCGCACAAGTGAAGGGAGAATACCTAGCCAAAGATGCTCAACTGCAGCAATACCTGAAGCTTGTTACGCAAATCCTCTCCTACTTTCATAGCCACCAAATTAAACATGTCCCGCGGAGAGAAAACGAAAGAGCGGATACACTTTCGAAGCTAGCTAGCACAAGACCCGGAGGGAGTAACAAGACCCTCATTCAAGAGACTCTCCGTCGTCCCTCCATAGTCACTAGCATCAACAGCACGGAAATTCAGCAACAAGAAGAAGAATGTTGGACCACCCCGATACAAAGAATTATCCGCAGGCAAGGGCACATGGAAGATAAAAACCTCCAACGAGAAGCAGCAAGATACACCATCATCAGCGATCAAATGTATAGACGGTCAGTGTCACAACCGCTGTTAAAATGCATAAAATCAAAGGATATTCCCCACGTCTTAGAGGAAGTTCACGAAGGGGCTTGCGGCCACCACATGGGGCCTAAAACCCTTGCCCTGAAGATTCTCCGAGCAGGCCTTTACTGGCCCACCCTTCAAAAGGACTCTGCGGATTACGTCAAGAAATGCAGAAGATGCCAGGAACACGCGAACTTCCACGTTGCCCCCCCAGAAGGATTATCCTCAGTCATTGCTTCCTGGCCATTCGAAAGATGGGGTATTGATATCCTAGGACCGTTCCCACTAGCAACGGGACAGCGGAAATTTATCATAGTAGCCGTAGATTATTTCACCAATGGATAGAAGCTGAACCATTGGCTACCATCACTTCGGCCCAATGTCGAAAGTTCGTGTGGAATAACATCCTCACGAGATTCGGCATTCCTGAGACGATTGTTTCTGATAATGGCACACAGTTCACTGACAAGGGATTTACAACGTTTTTGCAAGGTTTCAGAATCAAGTACCGTTTCTCCTCCGTGGAGCATCCGCAAACCAACGGGCAAGCAGAAGCAGCCAACAAGGTCATCCTTAAAGGTTTAAAGAAAAGACTTGACGAAGCAAAAGGCTTATGGGTGGACGAATTAGGAAGCGTCCTGTGGGCTTACAGAACTACCCCCCACACAACGACAGCTCATTCCCCATTCAAGTTAGCATACAGAAGTGAAGCCATGATACCAGTAGAAATCGGAGAAATGAGTCCCAGAGTGCGCCTATTCTCCGCGGACAGTAACAATCAGCTTCGAAAAGAAGACATCGACTTGATCGCGGAACACAGAGTCGAATCGCGGATCAATGAAGAAGCTGCCAAGAGGCGTGTTGCCCTAAGGTATAACAAAAAGGTTGTCCCGCGGAATTTCCGCGCAGGGGACATGGTGCTGCGAAGAGCAAACATCAGCAATAGACAAGCAGGTCCAGGGAAATTACGCCCCAACTGGGAAGGTCCTTATTTGGTGAACGAAGTCCTCGGACGGGGAGCTTACAAACTATCATCCCTCGATGGGAAAATCATACCGCGAACCTGGAACGCAGCTAACCTTCGAATCTTTTATCTTTAAATGAGTTATTTGACATTGTACTTTGAAAAAAAATCTTCAATAAATTTTTCCGTATAAATTCAATCAACGAGTCTACCATGGAACAATTGAAACCACGAAGACCACTCAAAAAGTAATCCCGGTCATAACCGCGGACATAGTATCAACAATCCCGGTAATAACCGTGGACATAAAACAATCCCGGTCATCACCGAGGACATTACAAAAATCCCGGTCATAACCGCGGATCATCACTCCGTACGATAATCAACCATCATGCCAAATGCAAATAAAACCACGGACATTAACCCGGTAAAATGCAAGTCATATTCCATAATCACAAGGTTACNATCTTTTAAAAAAAAAAAAAAAAAAAGCTCAGGCCAGTTTTTTAATAACACCATCCTCCTCATCATAATACTGGTCCGCAGCAACCACACTGAAGTCCACGTCAGGCGCCACATACTTGACTTGGCCCATGACCGCCTCAAAGGTAGACTCAATCAAGCATTTTGAAACCTCCACAAGGCGAAGGCGCTTCTTCTCACACTTAGCACTCTCCGCCTTCTGAGCCTCGCATTCATCCTGCGTCAACTTCATCAAATCCTTCATGCGGTCCAACTCCTTTGACTTCTCCTCCACCAGACTCTCCTTCTCCCTTAACAAGCCATCCTTCCGCTCATTCTCGCAGCCAACTCGATTAACCTCTGCCGACAGCCTAGCTGCCCTCTCCTCCGAAGCTGCAAGCTGAGCTGCCAATTTCTTGTTCTCCGCGGAGGCACGTTTAGCCTCTTCCTTCAGCAGAGCGATTTCTTCTTTACAAACCTCCACCTCATCAGACTCAATGCCTACGTCCAAGGCATAAGTCATCAGTCCGACAGGCTTGCCCATATGGCGCAAGCTCTGCCCAAGGGCAGCCCCAGAAGACACCCCATCCAACTCCTTTCGCCTATCACCGCGGAGAAGGCAACTCTTGAACTCCTCAAAGAAATCGACATCCCTCGGCCATGCCGCGTTACTGGCACGACCAACAGGAACACACCGTTCCCCAGAGTAAGTGCCAGGAGCAGCAACTTTCACTTTCTTCCGTGGAGGTGATCTCTCTTCAGACCTCCTCGTCGAAGAGTGAATCGACACCACCGAATTAGCGCGTCCCAGTTTACCACTTTCCGCGGGCACAGCGCTATCAGGACACACACCGCTCCCTTCAGCCATTCCGCGCATCTCCTCGCGAGCAGACTCAGCCAGAGACCGGTGGAACTCCTTCAGCTCATCAAACTTCCTCATAGCGTCACAAAGCCGTGAATTTGCAACCCAAACAAAACATCAAAATCAAGTCCGCACACAAAAATCAGAATCAAGACAAATTAAAGACCAATACAAAGGAGCAACTACCTAAATACGACTCTGCCTTCGGACTCTCAACTACTTCCTTAACCTTTAGAGGCCCGTCCTTAGTCAGCATCAAGAAAAAAGCCCTCTCAGTCGACTCTTTCTCCGATAGACTGTGAGGACGATGGTGGTGGATATTCCTATTCCAGTAACACGACAACACCTCCACAGTGTCTTGGTCTCCCTCCCAAAAAGCTCTATACCCAGGGGCAGCAAAAACCTTGAAGTACTTCCATTTAAACTCCTGATAAGAATCTTCCCACCGTAGAAGACCCGTGTACCAGGAACACTCTTAAACGTGTGCCAGCTACGGTACCTAAATTTTGTCCCCGGAATCACGGAACCCTTCGGGTTAATCAAGGTATACAAACTCAAGAAAGTGTTTGGAAAAGCTTCAAGGCCAAACCGATCGCAGGCAACTTGAAACCCGCGAATCAAGGCCCACCCGTTTGGGTGGAGTTGCGTTGGGCTGAAGGCGCACAACTCCATCACCTTTCTCTCAAAAGGGGAAAAAGGCAGTCTAAACCCCAAGCGAGTAAAAAAATCCTCGTACAGCCACAGGAAATGCGGAGTATTCTGGTGCCGCGCCATACATACCCTTTTATCTGCGGAGGNCATCACCTTTCTCTCAAAAGGGGAAAAAGGCAGTCTAAACCCCAAGCGAGTAAAAAAATCCTCGTACAGCCACAGGAAATGCGGAGTATTCTGGTGCCGCGCCATACATACCCTTTTATCCGCGGAGGCCTCTTCTATCCTATACTCATAATCTTCGAAACCATCCTCCGTCAGCGTTAGAATTTCACCCATCCGCTCAACATGCTTACCGCGGATAATTGAAGGGATAGAAAAAACTTCAGGGTCAATCCATCCGTACGATATTTCCTCATGCCTTCCCCGAAGGGGACGTGGTCGCTTAAATCCCTGGAAATCCTTCTTAAATTTCCCCATTACAACGACTGAAAAGATAAAAGGGGACAAATTCCTATCAACATACTCCCCAGCACAGTAAAGCTCCCATTATCCACCCTACCCCAAAAAAATAAATAAATAAATAAATAAATAAATAAAGAAGAAAAGAAGAAGCGAGAATAGAGATAACCCTCAAGCAGAAGAAACCCAAATTTCGCCAAAGAAGAAACCAGAAATTTGTGCAATGTTGAAAAGCAGGGGGGACTAAGCAAAGATACACCAATGCATTCAGAGCCAAAAGCAAAAAAATGAAGAAAACTCACCAGAGCTAGTTCAGCAAGCAAAGCAGCACCAGCGAACCTTTCTCCAGAAAGAAGCACCCACAATTCGGGAAAATTCCAGAAAAAAAACCCCTAGAACCGCAGCAAAGAAACTTCAAAAGCAAACGGCCTCCAGTCGATTATAAGAAAGAAAGGAAGGGGAACGAAACGTTTCCCACCAAAACAATAAATTCTCGCCATCATTACAACTCTGCCACTCACACCTCGAGAAGCCAAAGCGCCCACAAAAAGAGACACGTGGCATCCATCAAACGAGTTAGAAAGTCACACATCACCTGTCAAATCCCACGATCTCCAAGAAAGGTATGAGCCTAACCGTCACCCCATCCGCGCAAAACATGGTTAACTCGGGCCCCAGTCGCCTCGCGACCCGAGTTGGGGGCTCCTGTTATGGACTGGGCCACGGCCCATTCCGCGGAATATAAACACCCGACCACCCGACCTTAGAACCATCCTGGAACCGAAAGCCCATCCCTTGGAAGACGGGGTCGATCCGCGTTCCAAGCACTTCCGCAGCGCGATCATCTCCCATCATGCCAGCATTCTCGGAATAAACGAAGCACTCTATCCGCGGACAGTAAGGCGTGTATTGAAACCTATCGTCGACGCCCAACAGGTACATAAAGGAAATCAAGCACTCAGGTACGGGGACCGAACACCTTACTTTTCTCATATCCTCATCTCTTACCCTGACTGACTTTGGCATCGGAGTCCTTGCAAGTACCTCGCCAGCCAGGCCACACACCAGCCCCAGACCTTGTCCGTGGAGCTCCGGAACCCAAAAGTACCCCTCTGGTACAGATACTTTTATTTTATGCAGTTGATACTTATTAATAATTTCTTAATTGATTTTAGTGTTTTCATTGAAAATAATAACTTACTAAAATTGCGAAGTTGTGATTTCTTGATTTAATAAAATTTTAGGTAAGGTAATATAACCATTGAAGGATCAAAACACTATACAGAGCAAAGAAAATAATACAATTGTCGCAGGTCTATTAATCAATGAAAAGGTGACACCATTGTTTGCCATACCTTACTCTTACATTATTGTTCGCGAGTCTCAGTCTACACCGATACATACATTTACAAGTTTCATGGAGAACTGTTACCTCTTTTTTTTTTTTTTTTAGTATGGCTTAATTGCTTTTCGTAATTTTAATTTCGACGGTTAAATTTTTTGGGTTTCATTTAACAATGCCCATTGTTATGAGACCCACCTTTATTAAAATGCCAGCAAGGTCTTGATTTAAAAAATCAAATCTCATAGATTCCATAATGTGTGTGAAATATAATAAGATGTCTATATCTTTTAATGTGCTCAAATAACAAAACTAGATTTTATTCAAGAAATGAGATTGTGCATTTTTAGTTGTTGCATTAAAATGTACAATCAAGATTATATTTTTCGTGATGGTTTTTTAAATTGTATTAAAGAGTATAGAGAATAAGAGATATAATCATATGATTATTGCTTCTCTTTTCCTTTTAGTCTAATACTAATTATATGGGATATAATCTTGACCGTATACTTTAATTTAATAACCGAACATATACTCACTCATCTCTCACATAAAATATGATTTTTAGATTTTTAAAAAAAAAAATTCAAATCCAATAAATCAGCAACTAATCTTATGACTTGGATTTAGATATGATTACAAACACAACTTTTAAATCTAAATCAAATGCATCTTCATTTTTTTTAACATTCGAAACATATGCATAATAAAGCTTGATCTGGTAATATTAGTGTGACTATCTAAAAGCTATTGAGTTCTTTAAAAGTTACTCTTAAAAAAGTTATAATAATAAATACATCATTGAGTTGCTCTTAAAATATAAAATGAATATAATAAGCATATGTTAAATCATACAATGGTGATTTACTTATTTAATGTTATTTTTTGGATAAGGAAATTTAATAATTTATAATATCATGACAATCTTAAGTAATGGAAATATACAAAAAAAAAGACTTATATTGGAGCTATTTACAAATAAATAAAAAAAGTAAGGATTTTTTTTGTGTGTAATAAGTAAGGAAGTTATTTATACCATTTAATTATATCACGTCTAAATTAGATGATTTACTTAGTTTTGTACATGCGTACGTTGTTAAGTTAACTTTTGATATTTTATATTCCACAATGGGCCCATTCCAACAACTTCATGAGATTATGTATTGCACATTTTTGTTTTGTTTTCAATTTATAAAAAATAAGGTGAAATTTATTTCTAGATAAAATAGTGTAATAATTTTTATTCATAAATAATTTGTGACTCGATTTTGTTTTTAGAGTTGTCACTTACAAAATAATTGATATACTTTATTTGGCAAGGAAATTTGGCAAATGCATAACTGTGAAAAATCATGGGGTTTATGTGTTAATTTTTTTTTATTTTAATATTTTAAATAAATATTTCATTCATTTGATTTCAAACATATATAGATGCTAAAAAAATAAAAAAAAAATTGACTGATGTATGACTTTTTTACATGTATGATTACTTTCTCTCACAAGATATTATATAAACTTAATTAGAGAATAAAAAAAGATGTATGTGGTGTGAATGGAATGTATTAATAATATTTTTAATTGAATCATTTGTTTGAATATAATTGAAAAATTTATGGTTTATAGGACTTATATACGGTAATTAGAATGAAACACAGTGTTGTACGGAAATTATAATGAAGCATGGTGTTACACGGGAATCTGGAGCAAATGCGGGGTTGCATGAGAGTATGAAGGAAACACGGCATTTCATGGGAATCTAAAGGAAATGTGGCATTCCACGGGGGGTTATAAGGAAACATGGAGTTGCACGGGTATTTGAAGGAAACATGGTGTTGCATATGATTTTAAAGGTAATGTGGAATTGTATGGGAATCTAAAGAAAATGTGGCGCTGCACGCAAATTAGAAAGAAACATGTAGTTAAAATCACGGCGTTTACATGTTAAATTTATTTTTTATTTTAATTTTTAAATAAATATTTCATTCACTTGATTTCAAACATATATAGATACCCAAAATATAAATAAAACCGATTGATGTATAACTTATTTACATGTATGATTACTTTCTCTCACAAGATATTAAATAAATTTAATTAGAGAATAGAAAAAGATGTATGTGGTGTGAATGGAGTGTATTAATAATGTTTTAATTTAATCACTTGTTTGAATATAATTGCAAATTTTATGGTTTATATGATTTATATACGGTAATTAGAAGGAAACATAGTGTTGTACAAGAACTAGAAAGAAGCGTGGTGTTACACCGGAATCTGGAGCAAATGCGGTGTTGCACAGGAGTATGAAGGAAACACAACATTGCATGAGAATTTAAAGGAAATGTGGCATCACACGGGGATTATAAGGTAACACGGAGTTGCACGGGTATCTGAAGGAAATGTGGTGTTGCACGGGATTTTGAAGAAAACGTAGAATTTCATAGGAATCTAAAGAAAATGTGGTATTGCACACAAATTAGAAGTAAACATGGAGTTTCATAGGTATCTGGAAGAAACATGGCATTGCACCAGAATCAATAGAAAACTTGGCATTACACGGATCTGAAGGAAGAGTGGCATTGCATGGGAATATGAAAGATGTGTGATATGGCACAAGAATCGGAAGGAAGTGTGGCGTTGCACCAGAATTGAAAGTAAGCATGTCATTGCACAAGAATAAGAAGGAAATATGGCATTGCACAAAAATTAGAAAGAAATGTACGTGAGCGTGTGATAAGTGCCAAATATACGTAATTCTGACCTATTAAAATGGCACTTATTCGCTTATGTTTTAAAGAATTATCCAACTTAAATCCCCATTTTTTGTAGGTTTGTAATATATTTTGAAGAATGGATGCAAACATATTAATGAAGAATAATCCCATAAAGAATGAAGCACAAGGGCAAAAGCGGAAAAAGAAGCTAAAAAGATGAAATCAGCGAAGTACCGCTCAGCGGTAAACAAGAATCGCTCAACGCACAATGACCAGAATCGCTCAGTGGTTGCACCCTAGCCGCTCAGCGATCGTACCACCGGAGCCACTTGCAGCCGCCGCATTAATTGCGCCAGCTGGAGCCAGCCTGGACTGCGGCGCCGCCCTGCAAAAAGCTGCCGGTGCATTTATTAAGCCGCGTGAAATGATGATGCCGCTCAGCAATAAAGTACAAGTCGCTCAGCGATAACGCCCTTACCGCTCAGCGATGGCGCCCAAACCGCTGAGCGGTGCCCTCGAATTTTGCCTATAAATAGGAGGCCGTGCCATTCATTGAAGACCATCCCTCATAATCCCTCTTCCTCCCCAAAACTCATTCTTTTACATTTTCTCTTGTACTTCTTAGCTTAGTTTAGTTTAGCCACAAAGAGGAGGCCGGTGAAGGAGCCAGGAGATCGAAGAAGCTTGGCGAACCGCTGTCATGATAGCGTGGTAACGTGTCATGGTAAGCGTCTAAACCTTGCCTCTGAGATTCTCTTGTAAGATGGATTTGTAATCCTCTTGTTGTTGGGATTTTGATGAGTATTGTAGTATGATTGTATCCATGTACTTTTACATATGAATTACTCAGTTTCTATTGACTCGCTTGAATGATTTTATGGTTAATGCTAGCTTTTGTTTAGTATTTTGATTCTTAATCTGGGACTTATTTGTATGAACGGAAGTTATACTAATCAAGTCATAACCAAGCTAAAAGTCAATATTGCTATGCTTAACTAGATTCTAGACTTGAACGTTGTGAACGAAAGTTACAATCATTAGAGTCGGATATAAATCATTTCATCTAATCTTTTTGCCGTAACTGGAATAAAGGTTAGCCGTTTTAACATCTGGAATAACGATGGCGTACTTTGTTAAGCTTGTGTGCGAAAGTGACAGTTTAACAAAGGAAACCTGTGATCCTTTCATGTGCGAAAGCAATGACAAGTTAAGAACTAGTGGCGGGCAATAAATGAAATGATAATTCTGTGTAATAAGTAACTGGATGCATGAAACTATGATATGATTCAATTCCCAACAAGCTTCCGGATCTACCTCTAATTTGTTGCCTATTTAGTTTTATGTTGTTTATTTACTTATTTAAACTATCAACAACTTATTCAAATCCTTCACTTTATTGTTTAATTAACTAAACTCAAGAACGGTATTTTTGCAACTCTCTGTGGATTCGACTATACCTGACTATACTGCAATTGGATCCCTTGTGGATCTGAAAGCCGTAAAGAAGGATATATTATTTAGAAACGACTGAAAGTTCAAACTAAGCTTCTGACAAAAGCATTGAACAAACACGTAGATTTGGCTTTCATCAGCGTGCACATGAGTCAGATTGAAATGTAGCATTGTATGGAAATTTGGAGGAAATGCGGTGTAACACTAGAATTAGAAAGAAACTTGGTGTATCACGAGAATAAAAAAGGATTGCGGTGTTAAACAGGAATTGGAAAGAAATGTGACATTGTATGGAAATAAAAAAGGAACATGGCATTGTACAAAAATCATAAGGAAATGTGGCATTGCACAAGAATCAGAAGAAAATGTGGCATTGCACAAGAATTTGAAAAAAATGTTGTTGCACAAGAATTAGAAGGAAGCGCGGCATTGCATATGGAATTTGAAGGAAACATGGCATTCCATGGGAATATGAATGACACGTGGTGTTGGACGAGAATTGGAACAAAGCCTGACATTGCATGGGAATCAAAAGGAATGATGGAGTTAATTGGAATTTGAAGAATACTTGACATTGCATATGAATATAAAGGAAGAGTAGCATTGCATGGGAATCTGAAAGACATGTGATGTTGCACAAGAATCGGAACGAAAAGTGGCGTTCACCAGAATCAGAATTAAGCATGTCATTGCACAAGAATAAGAAGGAACAATGGTCTTGCCCAGAAATTGGAAGGAAATGTGGGCTTGCACAAGAGTCATAAAGAAATGTGGTTTTGTATGGGAATCTGAAGGAAATGCAGTATAGCATTGGAATTAGAAAGAAACCTGGCGTAGCACGAGAATCAAAATAAATTGTGGTGTTGCAGAGGAATTGGAAAGAAATGTGGCACTGTATTGGAATCAGAAAAGAACATGACATTGCACAAAAATTAGAAGGAAATGTGGCATTTCCAAGAATCAGAAGAAAATGTAACATTGTACAAGAATTTGAAAAAAAATGTGTCGTTGCACAAGAATCGGAAGGAAGCGCAACATTGCATATGGAATTTGAAGGAAGCGTGGTGTTGCATGGGAATATGAAGGAAGCGTGGTGTTGCATGGGAATATGAAGGATACGTGGTGTTGGACAGGAATTGGAATGAAGTCCAACATTGCAGGGGAATCAAAAGGAAGCACAGAGTTAATTGGAATCTGAAGGACTCATGACATTGCATATGAATTGAAAGGAAAGGTAGCGTTGCATGAGAATCTGAAAGATGTGTGATGTTGCATAAGAATCGGAATCGGAAGGAAGTGTGGTGTTGCATATGAATATGAAGAAAGTGTGGTGTTACACAAGAATGTAAAGGAAGCATGGACCTGCAAGGATATTGCAAGGAAATTGAGTTTTACGTTTGTAATTTTTTTCTATTACTTTATTTGTCCACTTTTATGTCACACTTTTGACAAAAATACATATATTAAGAAGCCATTTAATTAGCACCAAGATAGAAAAGATATAGAGTATGTGTATGAACTAAATTAACGTTGAATAATTAGTACTATAGTTATTAGGTGTCGTTGAGAGAATGAAAAATGAACAATGATATAATGTGAAAAAATATATATTTAATATTTTCTTAATTTAATAAAATAACAAGTAATCTTTGACAAAATTTTTAATAAAAAATAATAAATAAGAGTGGGCAATGAGAATATAATTTAAGAGACACTACAATATATTTCATAATCATAAATCATGGACCAACTTCTTTTTAGTTGAATTATCAATTAGTGATATTCTTTACCACAACAATTTTACATTTTACTAATGAGAATCTATTTCACTTATTTCCTTATGTTGCATAACAAGGAGACTAATAAAATTAGATCAATTCAAATTACTTGTCCCGTGCATGGCACGAGTTAAACTCTAGTGAATAACAAACTATAACTACTTTACGTACCTCTAATAGCAACCGTCAATTACAACTAACTCACAACTAATCAATTAATTTATATTTACATGTTGTGATAGAATTTGAGCCATGGGAGAAAACTATCGGCAAATGATGAAAATTTTATCCGTCGACGATCTTTAACGCCATTTAGCGCCTAATGTTTATTAACAAAATTACATAACAATTTATAGAGACATAGATTTTTATTATTATTGTAACATGTAACATTACTAATAATTTTCTTTTGTCAATAATGTGCGTGCGCGTGTGCAAGGTTAAAGTTTAGGGTTTATATTATTACACATAGATTTTACCTTTTGTATTGATTTTTTTGTTCATTGAATGGATTTTGATGCATCGTAAAATATTTCACGATATTTCCGATAAAAAATCTGTCAGTATAATTATTTATATCTGAATGTTAACAAAAAATCTAAAGACTAGTCCATTAGATCCATGTATTCATGTTCCTTCGCATATTTTGGTTAAGGTCTAATGTGTTAATGTATATGCATGGTTTCAAAAACTATTTAGCATAGTTTAAAATATATATATATATATATATATATATATATATATATATCTATACACTATTTAGCATGTTTATTTTTTCCTCTCTAATTGTAACTTTTCTTCAAAAATCCATGTGAAGACCCTTATTCATTTTTTTTACTTATGTAATTTTTTTTTTCAAAATCTCTGAAGTTAAAATTGACGTATACCATCAACCCTTAATTAGTTGGCANATATATATATATATATATATATATATATTCTAAGATACGGAAAGATGTCACGTATTGGATGGGATTTGACTCACACAGATTATGGTTGCAATTTATAGGTGTCAACCAATGAATAGGCGAAAGAAACGAATTAAGCAAATATTGGTACATGTGGAGAACTAATTGAGCATTGAAATGTTGGAAATAGACATAAAATTTTCAATAGCATCATTAAGCAAATATGCCAAGAGTCCGGATAACAATGATGCAAAATGAATTGAAAAGTAACCTTATTTTCTTCCACAACCTGATTAATCTACTTTGCCCCTTTGCACATTCGCACTATGCCGTTAAGTTTTCCCTTTCACTCACTCTCTCCAAACACTCCATTTTCTAAGCACGTAGTCCTATTTCTATTTGTTCTCCTCCTCCAATATTCTTTCTGACCTAATCATATATTTGTGAAATACTTGAATCTTTCCTCTTCCCAACGACTTGTGTTGGTTTTTTGGTACTTTGTGTTACTAACTTGTCACATTTTTTGTTGATGATGTTTTCGCATCACTAAGACTTTGTGCTAATTAATTAATTAATTAATTAATTAATTAATTAATTTAATAGGTGATAAAAGCATAATAATAATAGTAACAGAATAAAAAATAATAATTGAATACCTGTCTCAATATCTATGATCTCAAAGCATAAAAGTTTTCATTTACCAATTTCAATTTAAAAAAAAGAAACAGTTTCAAGGTTACCATAACTAAGTCGGCAAGTTTATCATCACGAACAATTTCAAAAGATCAACATGTTTAGAATAATATTATGATTACCAATAATATAATCTTTGATGACCTATTTTCTTTAAATTATATATATATATATATATATATATATATATA
>QANU01060502.1:0-58173 GCA_003254905.1 Nissolia schottii | reverse complement strand
GGGGGGGGGGGGGAGCCCATGTCAATGGTACATTTACCTTTTGGTAACAGAGTGTTAATTTGGTGGGCAATAGGACAAAGGGAAGCCATGGGCTCTGCACCTTCCTCTCTAACAAACCGACAAACCACGTGACACAAAGATGAAGAGCAATATGATTATTAGAAACATGACCTTATTGATCATCATGATCTTTACAAGATGAAATAAAGTAAGGTCCTTGTAATTGCATGAAAATAAAAATCTAATTTTTTTAAAAAGAAAATATATTATTAATATAAAATTATATCAAAGTCTCGCAAGCGACACTGTGTTTTCAATTCCTCTAGACCCCCCCCCCTCCTTCCGCTCCCACAAAGGGGAAAAAACAATTAAGGTTAAAATAAAAATAAAATAATGGTAGACATCGTGATTAAGCAAAGAGACCCACGGGTTGACAATGCCATTCCATCTAAAAACTTCAATTCGTCCTTTCACCCCCCTTTTCATCTTTATTTCAATCACACATATGCTAATTAATATTCCAACAGAATCATATCACATAAATAAAAAAAGCTTAGGAAAAGATAAGGTTGTCAAAATTCTCACATGTTCGTTCCCAGACCAATAAAAGAAAAATCAATCTATACTCATAACCTCTCAATAACCAACGTTTTGATGTTGTGGATCGTCCTTGTACGGTACCCATCTAAGAACTTGATGACAAAATTTCCATTAATCTAAAGTGATATCACGAAACACATCAAGTGATGACTCATAACATATACTATGCATACACAGTATCGTATACTTAATTACAGAAAAGACACCTACTACCCAAGGCGCTACCAAACAAGAACCAAAGGGAAAAATTAAAGTACCAGTGGTACATATACCAGTTATAACATTATCACATTTAACAGTATGCAATAATAATCCTCTGACTCGGAAGAAAAAAAAAAAAAAAAGAGAACTAAAAACATCATGATGATGGTATGTGATCCCAATGACTCTAAAAGCTTATTCCTATATTTTAACAATCGAACATGGGGGAAATGGGGGCAGGGCGAAAGAAAAAAAAAGGGGTTCATTTTTATTATGGTGGCTACACTGACGTGTTGGACACGTGGCACAGTGGCTCGGAGGAGGACAGTAACGATGACGTGGAGCGAGCAAAGCTCCAGAGGTCAATCTCGCTGGCGGAGTAATCCTGTGTGGCTGGACTAACGTAAGCACCAGCAACGGCACTAACAGCTGTCCTTGCATGCATGGTCGACGATGATGATGGTGGCGAGGAGGAGGAGGAGGAGGATCGGAGGGTTGGAAATTGAAGGTCGTGGTCACTAGTGCAGTAGGCGATGGTGGGGTCATTGAAGCATGCCAGCTGCCTAGAAGCCTCGGTTTGGCCATTGAGCTGAGACGCCACGAGCCTGTCCAGCGCTGCCCAATTGGTGAGCCCTCCTCCGCCGGACACCACCATGGACGGAGGCGACGCGTCCATTGGGTGGTGAACCATGCTTGGGTTCTCACACGTGAATGAGCCTTCATTCTCAGTGGCCACCAAATCAACCCCCGGGATGATGGGGTGGTACCCATTAATGTCGTTGCCGTTGCCATTGTTGCTGGTTGATTTGGGGCTCTCTAGGCTTGGGAGCTTCATGAACCTGCTGTCTTGATAGTTGCCGCCAGCGTTGCTGTTGTTCATTGTCTCAAATTCCCTTGCATATCTCCCGTAGCAGTAGTTGTTGTTGTTGCTGGACTCGTGCTTGTTCTCCTCCTTGCAGCCTCTCCCCATTTGTTCGAGTATTTGCTCCAAGGCTCCCTCGTCACATGAGTCGAACAGGTGGCCGCTCCTTCTCCCTTCCCGCTCGCCGCCCCCGCCGGAGATGGAGGACGACAGGGGGCTGTCTAGGGTTTTCAGGTGGTTCTTCTTCTTGAATATCCTGCACACCACCCACCCTTCCTCTTGTGCTGCCTCCCCCATCACATTGGACACCTATACCGTTTTTTTTTTTTAATTTATTTTAAAAAAAATGAAAGCATGCGTTAAGCTTCTTTCTTGAATAATAAATTGCGTTGTGGTTTGACTTTTGAGGTAATATTGTAATAGTCTCTCAACAATTTTTCTTAATATAATTAGATGATTATGCTAATATCGGATGATCATGTGAGACTTTTGAGGGACGTAACAATTTAAGAATCAACAATTATTTATTATTGATGCCTAAATTATGAAAGTGTGGAACTTCTTAAAGTGAAAAGTTTTGAGAAACAACTTTAGAAACAGAGAGATAATTATTTCTTTCTCAAAATATGCGCTACACATTAATTAGATAGGGGTTGATGAGTTGCTTACAATATTCGTGTCAGTGATGGCAGTGTTGTTATCATCAAGTCTATACTCATGCATGATCCAGTCTGATTTCTGGCCATGTGGGGCCCTCCCCTTGTAGAAGACCAGCGTCTTCCTCATCCCAATCCGCTTCCCGTTGCTGTATATGACCTTGTCCCGGCCGGTGGCCTTCCAGAATCCGGCGGCGGTGGCCCGGTTGGTTCGCGTCCCCGTGGGGTACTTCTTGTCTTTGTGACTGAAGAAGTACCAGTCGTTCTGGGGCGTGGTTCCAATCTTGCACTTGTCTGCAAAGATCAAGAGAGAAGATATATAGTCGTCAGAGTGAAAAGCGACGAGAGAGAGGAGAAAAGGAGGAAGCAGAAGCGCTGTGTTCACCTTGTATGTCCCACGGCTCAAGCTTGTTGAGATCAACGTCGCGAATGACGTCGAGATCAATCTTCTCGTAGGAGACTTTCTTCCTCAGGTAGTACTGGAGGAGCTCCTCCTCCGTCGGGTGGAAGCGGAACCCGGGAGGGACCTGAGACTGCCCGTTCACGGATATGCTCATGCTTTCTTGCATTCGCCTGATCACCACACGGAAAAAGGAATGATGATTGAGTTCTTCCTTTGCCTTTCTTGCTTTCTTTCTTTCACTCTTTCACTCACTGGGGTCCCGATGGGAAGAGAGAAAGCATTTCAAAATATAAGCTACACTTTGAAGGTAGAGAGAGAGAGAGAGATAATGAGAAGTGCGGTGTACTGGAATGTGTGTGTAAAGGGGGTGGAGACTATATATATGTGCTGTGGGACAGAAAGGACCAAAAGATCACATACATGACAGGAAATTTTATATTATAAAAATTAAAAGCAGGAAATATTGTATATAACAGATTTTTTTTGATGAGATGTACTTGTACCAACGCGTAACAATAAGGAAATAGATCATGGTCTGTATTGCTAATGAGAAAATTTTAGGTGGCTCTCAGAAAAGAGAAAAATTTCGCTCTGTTACTGCTTATTTGACATCTTAGTAATTTTATTAACGCTGAGGGACAAGATTTTTTTTGTTTCTATCTTTGTGTGTGTCTTTGTCATTCTGTCTTATTTCTGATATCAAAAGCAGTTAAAAGGAAAAACAATAATGACCTATAAAATTAATATGTTAAATTATAAATGGTATATAGCTAGCAAAATTTTTGTATTATTTTAGGAGCATGCAGTGAAAGTCCACCGTTAAAACCTTCTTTTTTTTTTTTACAATTATCTGTATATCTTTTAGAAATCTTTGTAAATAAATTTAAACTATTTTAATATTGAGGCTTATTTAATATTTTTCTTATTTAGAAAACGGATATTGTATATCAATACATTTACTTTAGGGGTTACAATTAATATCCTTACATTTACATTTTCTTTATTATGTATGGGTTAAGTTATAAAGGATAAAAAATGATACTTTGACATCAATTTTGTTGTAGTCTTTCTGTTGCTTCTCTCACAAATACTATGTGATTCATATTATGGGTCACATAATATTTGTGAAAAATATGACTGAATGATTACAATAAAGTTGGTGTCAAACTAATACTACCTTAATAGATACCTGCCACAACTTTTCTCTATCTGTGGTAAATTTCTAGAATTTCTCTGATTTTGTTAGCAGCTGATGAAGGGACACCAGACACCTATAACCACTTGGGTTGTACGGGCTATATACATCATAACATTGAAAGATAGTAAATGTTAATTTTATTCGATGTATGTAGGGCACAGTATCATATCTATCTATATTATACTTATCACTAAATTATATATAATTAAAAATAAATTTAATTAAAATAATATTTAATAATAAATGAAATAATTTTTTTATATATAATAAATACAATTAATATCCGTTGTTTTGAGATGTGGGGGGTTAGTTTTTGCTATGTTCCTAGAAGTGCCACCTACCAAGAAAGATGGAGAAGAGAAACACTATCATCAATGAAGGGAGAGATTAGTACTGTTGAGAGGGAGGGAAAGGGGTGTAAATTTTGTGTGGTGGGACCCACGTGTATGCGGGTATCACTTAAGGGGCCCACAAGGGATGGACGTTGGTGGGGCCAGCATAGGAGGAGAGAGTAAGGGCGCACGCCCACATCCACAACTACGACCCCTGACCTTAAAATCTCAATGGAAAAGCACCTCTCAAACTACCATGGACCATAGCCACATAGAAAAAAATTAAAATTCAAAATTAACCCTATGATCCCACTTTATTTATTTATTTTTTCTCTAGAGACTATAAGAGGTTTATTATAGCTTTATTTATTTATCTCCTCTTCTCTTTTATCCCTTTCTCTTTCATGTTTGGCTTGGGCAACCACCGCAACAAGAAGGGAAGAAAAATAATATATTGAAAAGAAAAAAAAATCAAAGGGTAGGACCCGTTGATTAGATGAAAGAAAACAAGAAAAATGTGATGAATATGGTAACTAGTTGCTTATGCAAAAAAATATTGGGTGATATTTTGTATTTTCAAATTTGAGGTTGTCCGTGATTTGGTGGCCATACATACAAGATTTAATTAATTTTCTTTTATTCATGAGGGAGATAAAATATCTTATAATCGACTGTATAACAGCTCAAATCGACATCTTAGTCTGAACCAATCTAAAGACTTTTGGGTTAAGTCGAATATTTAAATCGTCGATTGATTTGAGTATTAGTAAGGTCAGTTTTTGGATGATCTATTTTTAAAATTGACCCAACGAGGGAGGACCAAGAAAGTTATATATCTATGATAGATATCTATGTTTAGTACATGTGTAAATTTTGAGGGAGGGAGGTTTATTCAATTTTGTTTGTGAGCAAATGATAAGCGAGATTTTAAGCGTTGCATGTTTACTGGTGACATTGTTTTAATATACTTAATAATATTTTTTATTCTTCCATAAACCTTATTCTCTCGAATTAATTAACATTAATAACATATAAGTCAGTCTGAAGTCTAAACTATTTCTTGTCATAGTTTTCTCAGCATCGAATCAGGTAGAGTCATTATTGAACTTTCATTTCCCACTAACTATTTTTAACGTACGTGAGTTACAAACTTCTACCTTTGTTACTATTTTTTACCATCACCATCAATCAGCACTATTATACCACAAATATTGCATAAATATATAAATCATCGCCGTTACTTGACCCATGTTGCATCATCAACCACCCTCATTAATTTCTTCATATATTGTCACCCATAAATACAACTACCAATTGCTATTGTCTCTCTTGACCAATACTGTTCCTGCTTCCGTATGCTTACATTCATTATTATGATCAAATTAATTAATGGTCAATCACACTTTCCTTGATATTGGGATTCTTAGCCATAACAAATTAGTGAAATTGAGCTACGTATGATGCCAATATTTATCTACTATTAATTAGTAGTAGTAATTATAGTGATTTGGCTTCACTACTTAATGTTTTCTCTTTCTTTTTCTTTTCCTTAAATGAACCTTTAATTCTTGAGTAACTTATCAATAAATATAGATTAGTGATTCATTTACATATCTACAGGTACAAAATCTCAGGGAGTTAATCAATAACAAAAGCAATCTCATTCAATCTGTGGCATTATGATTACCTCATGGGCTTTTAACTATTGAATTAGTTGGACAATCACAATCTAGTTGTTTTCTCGAAGGTATAATTTGAAGATTACTAGTACTTAATTACATTTAATTAACTGAATATTTAGTTGAATGTAGTGCTGCTGCTGCAAATTGTGAATTTCAAACTATTGCCTATTTTGATTAGTAGTTCGAATTTCAAAAAGTCTTTTTTTTTTATATATAATTTTTTTATTTTTTATTTTTATAGTTGAAATAGAAGATCTTATAGTTGGATGGGACATCCTATCCTTTTCAGCTTCAACTAACAAAATTTACGTATTGGTAACAAGAAAACCCTTTCAATAACTGAATATAGTTCTTCCTTTACTTGACTCCCCTTGACTTGTATTGCTTTATTTACCTTGACAATTTACCTATTCTTTGTACAATTTTTTTCCTAAATCAATTTCGTATTTTGAATAATTGTTTCAAAATACATTTCAGATGAAAATTGTATTTCTTTCTATCAATGTTAAGATAACTCTCACCTACGTTCCCAAATAACTTGTTCATTGGACTTAAGAGTATTTTAATGACATGATAGATCCGTATGCCGCGGCCATACTATAATTTACATAGATTATACGTATGTTGTTTGTATAATAGCACACATAATCGCATGCAACATTATTTATAGCACAAAGTACCTAACAAATTCCGACAAAGGTTATGTTTGTCAGTAATAGGATGTGGAAGACATTGATTGGGATGAAACGACCAAAAATTATATCATTAAACAAAATCTAGATTAAATAATAAATACCCTGCTAATTCTTTAAGCACTTTATCCTTTTTTTTTAATTGTGTTTTACAGTGTACGTGTATGCCACACCCAATTAAAAAATTAGATCACGTGAAATTCATCAAGATATCGCCCTTTCAATTCTTGTTCGAAACACTTCCAAGTCACCGATTGGGAATGAGTAAACCAAAGAGTAGAACACAAATTTCGGTTACTTTTTATTTTTATTTTTATTTAACCCTTTTGATGCAGTTTCAATGGTAAATGGAGTTTAATATTAAAAACACTCTAATTATATAAAAAAAATAAAAAATAAAAAATTCTAAGCCGTAATTGATCCCTCTAAAAAACTTCTTGCATTATAAGAAATTTGGTTTAAGATCACATTTTTCTATTAATTTTACTTAAAAGTGCTTCATTTAGTATAAAAAGAAATATTTTTATTGACCCAATGCCACATTTCATAACTTAACGCCACCCTCAAATCAGACAACCTATAAAAAAAAGTGCAGCTTTAATTTCATAATACATTATAATTTATAAGAAATGTTACACGTTAACTAAGTATTACTTTTTAACAAAGGCTACACTTTTAAAGCTAGTGCGTCATTTTTATAGGGTTGCCTAATTGAGAGTGCCATTAAATATTATGAAGTATAACTTTTGATCAATAAAAATGTTATTTTTTATATTTAAGTACACACTTTTTAAGTGTAATTAATAACAAAGCGTAACCTTAATTTGTAGTGAAATGTAACTTTAGATCAAATTTTTTATAGTGTTGGTTTTTGGTGCCTCTTTTTCTTTTGATTTGGATTTTTGTTTCTGTTGTTCTAAATTTTGATCTCTATAGTGTTTGAAAAAAATGGATTTTTATAGTTGAATTTATTATCATATGAGATCAAGTGTGATTCACTTTTTCAATTAAATTACCAACATTTGAGTCTTATATATTACCAAGAATTTGATAAACCCAACTATAAGCCTTTATAGAGGGTAGGGATCTCTCACGAGACCACCAATTAAGGACCAAATACCGCATCACCTTAATAAAATAACTTATATTTATCACAACTAGAAACATATTTAATTTTTTTTCCTAATCTTTGATCAAATATCCCGCAGGCATTGTTGTAAAACAGAACGATGATGATGATGATGATGATGATGATGATGATGATGATGATGATAATAATAATAATAATAAAGAGCTTTAGATGAGAATTAAGATAAAAACAAAAAAGTATAGCTTCAAGAGAAAAGTTAAATGAAGTTGAGAGCTAGTAACTCAAGTAGTATTTTTTTAATACAATGTCAAGGAATAACTTAAAGGAGTTGTGCTTAGTGATAGACTTCGGGGGATGGTCCCTGAAAAATTCTTAATTTATATATATAATAATAATAATATGCACATTATATATATTAAAATGTCTATAACCTAGTGGTAAACGTTGTGGTGGCTTAGGAAAACAAAACAAAAAGCGACTTTGCTAAAAAGCTTGACTTCCAGAAAACCTTTGACATAATTAGATGGAGCTTCTTAGATGAAACATTGAGAATATGGGCTTTGGAATGGTGTGGAGATCCTGGATCATGCAATGTGTCTCCACTGCTTCTATGTCAATCCTAATCAATGGAGTACCATCCGCGTCATTTAAAATGCAAAGAGGCTTAAGTCAAGAAGACCCATTATCACCATTCTTATTCATATTGGTGGTTGAATCCTTCAACCGAATGCTAGATGTGCCAAAAGACCATGCGATGATCAGAGGCATTGAGATTCGAGTGCACAGAGTAGAACTCTCCCACCTTCAGTTTGCCAATGACATAATTGTGTTTGCCCCAGCAAACCTGGAGACACGGAGAAACTATAAGTATATCCTAGCCTGTTTTTCAGTAATGTTGGGGCTCGATATTAACTTTAGCAAATCGGCCCTGATTCCAATGAGCTGTGATGAAGAATGGACCTCTTGTGCTCAACAGCTCCTACAGTGCCAAATTTTGGATCTTCCAATTCCTTATCTTGGTATCTCCCTCGGGGCCAACCCGAATAGAACGGCAACATGGAAACAAGTGATTCAGAAAGTGGAAAGTAGATTGATTTTATGGAAAGCCAAACTCATCTTAAGGGCAGGGCGCCTAACCCTGACCAAATCTTCCTAAGCCAATTCAAAATCCCAAAAAGTGTCGTTGGTAAAATCATTAGCCTCCAAAGGAGGTTCTTCTTGGCCTCCAGCACCTTCTTGAAAGGCATTCTTTTGATATCTTGGGAAATTATCCAGCAGCCAAAAGAGTTGGTGATATTATATCCAAAACGCTGCTTTGCTATTTAAGTGGTGGTAGAAATTCGTAGATGGGTCTTCTCCATTATGGAAGAAGGTTGTTTGCTCTAATCACAACCTTATCTCCAACGGCCTAATTAAACTCTTACCATCGTTGGGCCCTCCTAGCATATGGAGACAGCTATCTGACCTCAGTCATGCTGATGTTGTACTGCAACACTTGATCTCGTCAGGGATGAAAAGGAAAGTTGGCGATGATAAGTGCACAAAGTTCTGGGAGGATGTTTTGATAGGGGGAGAGCTTGCTCAAGATAAGATTCCCCTGGCTATTCTTTATCTCAATCCAGAAAAACTCCTTCATCTCTGAAATAGGGGCTTGGGAATCAGGAAATTAGGAGTGGAAGCTATTATGGAGAAGAAGTCTTTTCGTCTAGGAAAAAAATCTTGTGGCTGACTTGCTTCTTATCCTTAACCAGTACCACATCTTAGAGGGGGTGAGTGATGTGAGTATGTGGGTCTTTAACACATCAGGAAAATTTGTTGTTTCTTCGTTTGCTTTGCAGATCTTTAAATCACTGGTTGGCTCGTCCTCAATATGGCTGGCAGGAAGGAAGGCTTGGCAGGGGGTTGCTCCGTCGGAGTTCCTCTTGCAGAACCATCTTAACACCAAGGAGAGGCTTCAAAAGATAGGGTGCCTTCAGGGTGGCGATATCTCATGCCCCATCTGTCGAGGAGCAAAGGAAACCTTGGACCACATTTTCTTCACATGCCCATTTTCCCACAAGATCTGGGCTTTATGCACTTCCTGGTGGAACCTAGTCTGGTGATTTCCCAGAGACTTGATAGCATTCTTTGACACTTGGATGGGAGCTCTGGTCTTTGGTTTCGATAAGAAGCTGTGATCGTGCCTTTTGTTTGTCGTTTGTTGGTCTTTGTGGTGGATCAGGAACCAAGTGATCTTTCACGAAGCTAAACCGAATTTAGATGAAGAAATCTCTAACATTCGTTTGCAATTGGGCTACTGGACTCGTGGTTGGTGCGAAAATCTACCTCATTTGGCTGAATCCTTCAGCACCAATTTAGGATCAGTAAGAAGATGAAGAGGATAACTCAAAAATGGACTCCGGAAGGTTTTGCTAGTGTGCTGCTTCCTGCTTCCTTTTGCTGGTTCTCTATTCTATTTTTGTAGCCTTGCAATGCTGATGTATTTTGCTTCACTGCCTACTGAATCTGTTGGTGCTCCATATCTTAGCTTCAGCAGCTTGCTGGCTGCTTCGGTTTGCTGTTTTGGTTGCTAATATGTCCACTGTTTTAGCCTCTTCTGCTTCATGCCATGTTCTGCCTAGGCTGCTATTTCGGATTGGAAATTATTGTTGTCGTCTCATTCTGCTGTTGTTTCTACTATTCTGCTATTTTTTGGTTTGCTGTCTTCTGCTATTATTTTGTATTGGTTGCTGTTTGTAGTTCTATTTTTGGCTGCTGGAGAACAACATGCTTTCCAATTCTGTTTTTGCACTCTACTTAGATTGTTGTTTTCGGGTTTTGGCAGCAGTTTTGCTTGGTTTTGCGCTTGTAGCTAACTATTTTGTGCCCTTATTCACGCACTTGTGATGTACTCCTTTTACTCCTCATCCTTGGATGATTTGAGCTTTTATAATCCATAAAAAAAACTTAGTAGTTCTTACTTTTCTTTGACCTTAGTTCAAATTTGCATGTCATAACCTCATCAATTTTAAGGCAGACAACCTCAATTCCTTTTCACAAATACGTTTTTTTCCTTTAATTTTTTGACAAAAAAAACTATATTATTAAGTAATTATATGACTTAAAAAATAATTTTTATTATATATACTCAGCCCCTTTTATAAATTTTTTGGGTTCGTCCCTAACTGTGTTCAACTCTTATTAATGAACATATAATATATCCAAACAAAAAATATAATTATCTTTATAAGAAAAAAGGAAAGTTAAATGAAGGATGAGAATTGCATGTGATTTATGATCTTAATTTAACAAAATAGTTAAGGCTATTCGGCCAAAACGGAATACGTTTCAAAAAATTATTTTAAGAGAGAAAAGTGCTGGTTTCCTGAGTAGCAGTGTGGCGGTGAGTTTGTACTTTAACCCAATGCACCTTGGTTCGAAACTAGCATGAAAAGGAGTGGAGAAAAAGAAGAAATGAGGTATTTTGAAATACCTCTTTTATTTTGTTTTATTTCTTATTTACCAAAAAAATATGTCATAGAAATTCATTGCATGACATAAATGACTAACACATAGAGATTAATTTTGATATATTGTTGGTATATAAAGTTTAATTGTTATGCAATGATTTTACACAAGTTATTTATATTATTATATAATTTAATCATTTCATATGTATGATTTTTTAAATAGTAAGTGAGAAATTTAACTATTTTTTACTTACGTAACAAAATTTGATTGCTTGACACTATAAAAAAACTTTATAATATCAATGTATAACAATTAAACTCATAAATGTATCTAATCCGATTTTACTTTACTATATGTTAGGCTTTTAATATATCAACCTAGAGAGTCTCAAACACTTCTATCAATAAGATTTTATTATATGTTAGAATTTTAATATAACGTATGTGAGAATGTCAAATACTTCTTTCAATATGGTAAAATATGATTGGATGACTATGTACGTATTTGTTTACTGACTTAAAATTAAGAGTTTAATGTCTGTGTACGGATAATATAAAATTTGTTTACATTGTCATCGATCAAATCTATCATACGCATGGTTTTTGACATATATAGTTGAGTGTGAGAGTCAAACAAGATATGTTGATGTGATAAGATTTAGGCTTGGTTTAGCATTGATGCGGCTCTCTAAAAGTTGATGAGTTCTCCGGAGTCTATAAATGTTGTTATTGAAAAGTTATAGTAGTGCTATTTGTTGGAAAATGTTAAGTATTTCAAAAGTTCTAGTCCCACATTGGTTAGCACTCAAACTTTCCAAGTGTTTATATACCTTAGTGGTTGTTATATTGGCAAAAGAGTTAAGAAGGGAGTTGGGCTCACGCACATGAGTCCAAACCATTTGGGATTGTCGAAGTGCAAATCGATGGATTTGTCCCCCTGAGCGCACGATAAAGAGCGTCCCATTCTTTTTGCAAAATTATTTTTGGACTGTTGCAGCTTACCTAAGAAACCAAAAAATTTCATGTGCACGATTTAAAGTCCACCACCGTCCAAATATTAATACCTTGCTGCACACCATCCAAATTTGATTGGTTCTACCGTCCAAGAATTAATTTCCACTAACCTCGAAAAACTACAGAATTTTCCCTATAAAAACCCAATCATATTTCGCATACCATACTTAGCACAAATGAGTAATGTTAGGTGTACAACCCAAATGTTGTCAACCGTATTGCCAACCTGCACAAACTTTTGCATATATATGCACAAACTTTTACTACACATATGCACAAACTTTTTTAAATATGAAACCAAATCAAATCGGATCTGCAACGGATTAAATAGTGAAAAGTAACTGTTGCATTCTCTCTTTATCTCCCCACTCACACTCTAAGCACGTAGACTCACTCTTTACCATGCACAAACATTTTAAAGAATATACACAAACTTTTGAACTGACATGCACAAACGTTTCAAAAACTACAAACAAAAAATATGACAGAAATGTAAACTAAAACGAAGATGAAGAGGAAAACTTTGTGTTCATATGCACAAACTTTTAAACAATAATGCATACACTTTTTTATGTATATGCACAAACTTTTGATCAACCAGACATGCACAAATTTTTCAACACACATGCACAAACATTTGAAAAACAAAAAAAAACAAAAAACGAATATGATGGAAATGAAAATGAAAACTCTTGGATTCATAAAAAATATGATGGAAACAAAAAAAATGGGAGATTGGGGAAGAAGAGAAAAAAAAAATAAAGAATAAGGAGAAAAAAGAAAATATAATCACCTATTAAGGAGAGTGAGTTGTACAAAAATTGACAGATTTTTTGTTGTACACAAAATATTTCTCTTGATAAAATTATAATCTAAAAGTTTCTCTCAACAAGCAAAAGTCAAAAGAATAGTACTTGATAAATATACAATTAAGATGCTCTTAAAATATAAAATGAATATAATAAACATAAATATTAACAGAAAATTTATGTTTTTTTACTTTCTATTAATTAATGAACGAAAAGAATTAGATTTTTATTAAAATTTAAAGTTACATGAATCTTTTTCAAAATTTTAAAGAGCCAAAATCAGCTCTAAAAAGTCTCTTTTGATGGTTTTTAAAAGTATTTCTGACTCAATTTTTTGTAAACACAAAAAATTAATTTGTATTTTTTTGAGAGAAGAGTACATGACAAAAAGCTTTACCATATTAAATCTAAATTTGATGATAGTATTAAAAAAAACCAGCCCATAAAAATTAAACTAAAAACCCTAATACTTTAAAATAATATTTCATTTTAATGTCGGAAAACAATTAATTTAGTGGGACACAGCATATTTGTTCGATTTGTGCATCTCCTCGCCACTTAAAGATCTTATTTGACCTATTTTCTGATGATATAGCAGATTTCAGTTTCAAAAAGTTTAATAAGCAAAGCTTACAAAAGAAGAGACGTTATTCGACTTTATTACAATATTTTGATAGTACTATAAAACAAGATGATATTTAAGAAATATTTCATGACTGACTACTATAATAAATTAAGGACCTTAGTTTTGATGTATATTATCAGCATAAAGAAAATCTACACTTATATTCAATGACATCATTGACTTTTACTACATCATTAAATAAATTTAATATATCTCATGCGTAACCCCCACATTTCATAATAAATATTGTTTGAAGCAATCGTGTTAAAATTAATATGAAATAATTATTAGCATTCTCAAAGAAAAATAATCATTTTTTTTAAAAACCAAAGACATTTTTAGTGTTTTTTTTTAAGTTCAATATCTAACTTCTCAAAAAATATATTTTTAACACTTAAAATAAATATTTCTTTTATTGTGTATTTAAACACAAAAATACACATTTATAAATTACTTTTTCAAAATTTCTTTCATATGAATACTTAAATTAGCTATTTATTGACCACAAGGCGTGGTATAGTAATAGCTCATATTGTCTCTCAATCATGTAACGTGGATTCGATCTTCACTCGGCATGAGCTCAATTATTACGACGAGATTAGTCATTAGTTGCTGTTGTTGGTAGTGAATACGGCAGATTCACCATAAATTTAGCTATTTATTCAAATAGATTGACCTTAATTAAATGAAAACAGGGAATATTATAACGCGTAATCTTGATTTCCCAAGTAGTAATTGAGTATCTCGAAGTTTAAATGGTTTGAATTATGGCTTCATACGCCCAATATATACAAAGACACCTATAAGCATTAGTTGTAGTTCACTAGACAAACACGGAGTACTAATAAAAATTAGTTGTAGTTCACTTTCTCCAAAAACGTCATCAATTGTGAAAGAAAATTGCATTTAGTTAGGAAAAAGTCCACAGGTCACAGCACTAATCATTTTCATCCCGCTCTAAATTCCCTGACCCTAATCATTGATTTTTTGCTGATAGACGATGGAGCAACCACTTTTAGTTACTAACCGGCACTAATATTGGTCATGATATTTTATGTCCATGTCTCTTTTTTATTATTTTCTCATATACTACTTAGATTGTTTTTTGTTTTTGCTTTCTTTTGTAGCATCAATTAATTAATTTTTACATTTGTTAAGGTAAGGTCCGTTAAGCAGTAGATAAGCCTATTCTCTTTTTAAAGGGTGTCGATTCGAGATTTGAGGAGAAAAAACTTATGTCGAGAGGAACAATTATAATACCTTGAGCTAGTTAGTCAATCTCACTAACAGTAGAGTCTGAATATCAGTGAAAGAAAATGAAAAAAAAAAAGAAGTTAAATTTTACACTTGGAGTAATATTGCAATATTTTATTTGAGTTATTACCTAGGAATTAGTCAGAAAAACAGAAAATAAACAATCAAAGATCTATAAATATTTATTATTTATGTAGTGTAATTTGTGAGCTCATTACCACATATATTAATAAATTATTTGATCAATTTTATATCCAATTTCTTCTTTTAGATTAATCTTACAGCAATACTAGTACTGATACTTTGGTGAGAAACTCAAAAAAAAAAACATATAATTAGCCATATAAAAGGATTACTCTGAAAATATATATTAACTATAATTACTAAATTTGAACTTTTTGCACATCCTTATCTTTCCGTCCCTTCAACGCTCTTTCTACCACAAAAAAAAGGGTCGCTTCAACGCTTTTTAACATACATTGTCAAATTACCGTAGAGAAACATGATTCCAACTAAGTATTTGCGTTTGAACTTGTGTAATCATTAAAGATGATATGATTACATAAAAATAAAAATTTCAACCACTATATACGGCTTTCAGCTGCATGACAACAATATGACAGATCACCAATATTCACAGAACCTAGAAGATCATTTTATCTTTAATTACGAAGATCATTTTATCTTTAATTACATGACTATGGTAATCAATTTCTAGAGAGAAAAAAAATATAGCCTTTCTATGTAACAAATTATTTTTCCTTGAATTAGTTAACAAATGCTTGTGTTTCCTTTCCTTTTTTTCTTTTGAGGTACATGATATAATCTTTTTCCATAGTCCTTTTTTTCTTTTGTTCAAAAGAGTTCATGATTATTTAATTAAACATAGTAAAAGCTTTTTGGCCATTATTAATTATAGTTAATTAATTTAATTAAGAAAACACATTCCTGTCTCAAACAAAGTGGTCCAAAGAAACCATGCATAAAAATATGGTGCACCAATTTTAGGTGGTGTGTGGGAATGAAATTAACTTTTCAATTAATTTAGCAAAGGTAAAACAATAATTAATTCATTTTGTTTTTGGAAAAAGTTGTCAAACTTATATGTGTTCCTTACCTTATGATCTTAAGCAGAAAACAAAAGAAATTAATTAAGGGGGCCATCATTGATTTCCGACAACCTAGAAGTCCAAACTAAACGACAAGAACAGCAACCACAAGTGGTTGCAGTGAAGATATGTTGTAATTTTTTTTTGTAATTATAATATGATTTTAAAAAAGAATAATATACTATATGACTGCCGCCAGCACTAATTGCACTTTCGACTCTGAAAAAAAATAAAATTATTACTCCAATTGACAAAATTGAAACCTTTGCTGTTAGGGTAGTTAGTAATGTGACACAGTGCCCAAATGACAGTGAGAGAGAGAGAGAGAGAATAAGGGATAGTTTGTTAGAGTAGTTTCTTCCACATATACTAATGCACCAATCCAGCTAGAGAGTTGAATATAGGCTTCGCTAAAAAGAGCTAAACACCAACATCTCTACCTTATTTGTATACATAATTTGGAGTAAATATTCAATTCGGTTCTTAACATTTTCATTTTTACATTCATTTTGCTTTGAACAAAAAATTTGCATTAATTTATTTCAAACATTTTCGCTTTGACATGTTATGGAAAAAACATTGACATCTCTTTAATCCTGAGATTTTAAATTTTTGCATCAATTTAATTTCACCGTTATGTGAATGAAATTAATGAGATTTAATTGTGAGACTAAATTGATGTCAAATTTTAAAATGATAGGACTAAATTGATATAAAAAAAATATTTTAAGATTAAAATATTAGAATGAAAATGTTAGGACCAATATTGATATCTACCCTATCAAGACACTAATTTCTTTAAAAGGGTAAACAAAAATTCTAAAAATACACTTTTTTTTTTATATAAAAGTAGTTCATAGAATATATTTACTACACTAATGTGCACTTGGTCAAAGTGATGCACATCTTGGTCCCTTAACCAATGTTACATCAACTTCGAGCCATAAGAATGATTAAAAAAAAAAAAAACTTAGTAGTTCAATTGAGACTTAAAAAAATGTTTACTATGAAGATGTCTCCCATAACTCATAATATTATTATATCAATTCATTTTATTAAAAAAATAATTAAGGGACATAATTCAAAACTTAGACATGCATGGTGTGAATTGTGATTTCTCAGGGGAAGAAGGTGGTGGTAGCTACATAGGTATTTTGCATGGGAAGCAACATTTCATTTTGGTGCTTCTTTTATGGTTGGGGAAGGTCGTACTCAAGGTGAGATGTCAACATATAGCTACAAAGAGGTTCGTTTTTATGGTACTAAAGTTGAACACACAATATTTTGATTACTATATATAGTTTTGTTTACACATACCTTACTAGAAATTTTGACCCGGTATCCCACTATCCCTTATTTTACCTATAGGCTATAGCTATGTACGCTATCATATATTTATTGTTCCTACACTAAAATTATTAGAGAATATGTTACGTGAACATTTACTATACTCCCTGTGTTTGAAAATAACTTTTTAAGAAAGGCTATATTTTTGGGTTTTTAAATTAAATTGAGAGTAAACTTAAATAATAAGAAGTGTTGTGTTTAACAATAAATGTGTTCATTTTTATAATATAAAATGCATTTTAAGTGTATAGTTAATAAAAAAAATATAGTCTTAGATCAATTTTTTTTGTAAAGAAAAGTTTAGATGGGTTCGACACCAGTCATTCCACTAGGATTAGGGCATGTCTTTAGACCCTTTGAGCACTTATAATACCCATAAATCACTCATCAAAGTGGCTCTCACATTGACAGTGAGAATCGAACCCACATCTTTTTAAGATATGTGTCATTTTCTTATGAACTGTGTCAACCAGTCTTAGGTCAAATTTCTTGTGTGAATTTTTTATATTGTCTTAAAGAATTAATGTATCATGGATAAAGTAATAGGAACCCTATCGATGCCTAGAGATTCCTTCTCAATTATGCACTGCGCCAAATCACATATCTTGGAAGACAATTCTCCTTTAATTTGTTTGAGAAATGTTTTGTAATACTAGCTAGACATCAATCAAACACTCAGTTATTTTTCCCCTTTAAAGTAGAAATATAAAAAAGAAAAGTATATTTCTTTATTGATTGCCTTTTTTTTTTCAATCATGCACTTTGCTTGAACAATATCGTGTAATATCAAGGTAGTTTTTGAAAGATTTTAGATATTAAATAAGTCTCTAAAAATTAAAATGTCTGATGTTACATTAGATCCTAAAAGTTTTTTTTTAATATCAACTAGACTTTTGAAGGTTAAAATTTAGTCATTTAAAATGACTATGTCATCTCTTTGTTTATAATTCAGAGACCTATTTTATATCAAATATTTTTTAAATGATTAAAATAATGTTATATTTTAATTTTAAGAGACTTAGTTCACGTCAAACAATTTTTAGAGACTATTATGATGTCACATTTTAACTCACATACTTATTTAATATTAAAATGCTTTCATGAACTAAATTAATGTTACATACATTTTTCAAGGAACAAAATATACATGTGAACTCTTATTTTTGCTCTATGTTGTAGCCTTGTAGGTGTTGTTTTAATGCATGTCACAACATTTATGTTCAAATAATTAACACTCTTCATTTCATTCATAAGTCATAACTTTCTGATTCTGATTTTTGCAAGGATGGAGGCAACTGAAATTATGCATCATCAATTCGCGTGTTTTCAATTTAACAAATATATGTTTTGCAATGATATATGTTTTTTAAGTCAGCAAAAAAATCAAATTATCACAACTTTTTATAGCAATAATTACAGGAATTATTGGATAGAATCTAGTAATATAACTCAATTATTTTTCCAAAATTAAGCATATGAATGTTCTTTTCAATCACACCTCTCAAATGATGAGATTCAGAGAACTATGTAAGTAAATTAGACCTTTTTCTAATACTATTTTTATACAACTGTGGGCCAAATTACCTAAGTTACTGAAGACTTACGTACCCACTCTTAAGTTGTATAACTTAGTTTCCAAAGGTTCTCAAATTCCCATGTTAATTTGGAGAGTTTTGTGACCCACACATGTTTTTTTTTTGTGCCCATCAATATGAATTCTCTTGGAGGCTGGCCAGTTTTTTAAATGTCCGGTCAGCATTTAGGAGACGTTATAATCTCCAATCGTCCATTCGCCTTATGCCTTCTTATATAATCCATAAAACTTAACATAAAGAGGTATGATCTAAGTTTATAAACTCAACACTCTTGTACTCTTGTATCATTCATCAATCTAGTCCAATACTTGGACTCCTTAAAACTTTGTCCGAAACATCATGCAATTCTTGTTAGGAATCAAATCAAAGATCTAAAGGAAGAAAAACGCCAAGAGCTTCAGAGAATGACTTTGGATCACTAAACATTATTAGACAAATAAATGTATTATCATTTATTTAATCGTTAGTTAGTTATGGTTGTTATAGTTAGTTAGAGAATGAACTAGTTACAGTTGAAGACCTTGTATATATATGGCTTGCATAGCTTACTTGCAAGTCAAGCAATTCATTTTTCCTCATTCATTGTCAAAGTCTCAATATGGTATCAGAAGTTTTCTCTCATTTCTGCTTCCTTATTCTTCCTTAAGCATGCAACCTCACTCCACCGTTCTGCAGAAACCCCGTGAACATTCATAGTTCTTGAGTTTCTTTTTACATTTCCAATCAGTAGCTGAGGCATATACCTATGAAATCTCATGTTCTTGATCTTTGTTAAGCAAGTTCCTTTGTAGGTTTCAATAGGTGATTCTGCGGTTCTTGTTTTTTCTCTATTCAATTACTTGTTTTTCCTTCGATTTCTTGATTTCTCATCCATGGTTGCACAAAGCTTGAAGGATTTCACCAATCCATATTCCATTCTTTCTTCTGATGGACCTGGATTGATGCTAGTTTCTCAGTCTCTCAATGGTGACCATATTCATTTCTGGATTTGATCCATGAAGATAGCTTTGATAGCAAAGAACAAAATGTCCTTTATCAACGGCGCATTGCCACGACCTACTGTTGATCCCATTCTCATGGCTTCTTGGGACTGAATCAACAACATTGTATGTTCTTCGCTCCTCAATTCGATAAACAAGGAGATTTCTGCAAGTGTCATTTCTCATTCCATTGCTGCTAAAATTTGGCAAGATTTGAAAGATCAATTTCAACAAGGCAATGGACCAAGAATTTTTGAGCTCAAGAAGGAATTGATCACAACTCAGCAAGGTTCGTTGTCAATCACTCAATACTTCACCAAGCTGAAGACAATTTGGACTGAGCTCACTGATTCTCGTCCATTACTGTCTTGCAATTGTGAGGGCACTCGATAATTCCTGAAATTCCTTGATACTGAGTATGTCATATGTTTTTTGGTGGGATTAGATGACTCTTATTCTATAATAAGAGGACAAATTCTCTTGTTGGATCCTATTCCTCCAATTAAAAAAGTCTTTTCATTAATTTTGCAAGAAGAAAAATAGAGAACAATCGGTGCTCAGATTGAGTCTCAAGCTTCCTTTTCTGTTAAAGGCACTCAAGATAGCAAGAAGCTAGTTTGCAATGATCGACTAAAATGGTCAAATTGTGGTTTTCTTAGACATACCAAGGAGCAGTGCTACAAGATCATAGGCTATCCTCTACATTACAAGAAGGGAAAGAATAAATCCAACTCTGCTAATCAAGTTTCAGATGTTGCTTCCACTGCTGCTGAAAATCCTTTGTAGCTCACTATTGCACAATACCAACAATTACTCAGTTTCTTATCTGCACAAGTTACTACAGATTTAGAGGCTAAGGTGGATTCATCAACACAAGGGAATTCCCTAGGTATGGCTCTCTCCACATTGGATCATTTGAATCTTGGCCATGTTATGTCTACATTGGAAAACATTCCTGGATCCAAGAATTCACATTGGATTTTGGATTCAGGAGCAACTAGTCACATTACTTGCTTTCTTAACAAATTTTGTTCCTTCAATGACTGTTTCCAATTCCTTTGTTTCTCTTCCTAACAATCACAAAGTGAAAGTTGAGTCCATAGATATTGTTTCATTGCCTAATTCTCTCAAATTACACAATGTACTTTATATTTTGAATTTTCACATTAACCTCATTTTTGTGGCTGCTCTTTTGAAACATAATCCCTATGCAATCATTTTTAATACTAACACATGTTTCATACAAAATCTCAGCAACCTGAGGGTGATTGGAAGGGCTAGTCTCCTTGGAGGTCTCTATGTCTTCAAGGAAGCTGACTTTCCAAAGAACCCTGTTGTATAATCTCACACAAAGTCTTATGCCTCATGTATCTCAGACACACTTGTTGCTTCACATGCTGATGTAATGAATTTGGAAAATTTTGTCTCTCATAGAGTTTGGCATTCTAGATTAGGCCATCTCTCAAATAAAGTGTTACACAAACTATCCAATTATATCAATTTGCCTTCTGATTTTGTTGTTTCTGAATCATGTTCTGTTTGTCCACTTGCAAAAATGAAAAAGTTGCCTTTTGTAAGAAATAATAATATAGCTGGTCATCTTTTTGATTTGATTCATTGTGACATTGGGGCCCTTTAATTCTATTCCCCTACATATCATGGTCATAGGTATTTTTTAACCATTGTGGATGACAGTAGTAGATTTACATGGACCTATCTGCTGAAATACAAATCAGAAGCCTCAACTTTTTTAACCAATTTTTTTACCTTAGTTGAGACACAATTTTATAAGTTCATAAAGAAAATAAGAAGTGGCAATGCAAGGGAATTGGCTTTAACCTCCTTTTTGCAGTCAAAAGGAATCCTCCACCAATTCTCATGTGTTCAAACACCACAGCAAAATTCAGTGGTAGAAAGAAAGCATCAACACATATTGAATGTTGTAAGGGCTTTGTATTTTCAATCCAAAGTTCATATATCCTGTTGGGGATATTGCATTATCACTGTTACACAAATCATCAATTAGACTCCTGCTAAAATTCTTCAATTTTAGTCTCCATATTAGAAATTGTATTATAAGGAACCTCCATATGAATCCCTGAGAGTGTTTGGTTGTTTGTGTTTTGTCTCCACTCTTTCAAACACAAAACAAAATTTGAACCAAGAGTTATAACTGCTATTTTTATAGGCTATCTTAGTGGTTACAAGAGTTATAAGCTATACAATATTACCACATGGGAGTTTTTTATTTCCAGGGATGTCAAGTTTCATGAAGATACTTTTGCCTTTCATCTTAATTCCATCACTCCTGATCCGGATCTATTCCTTAATGCTGTTGTTCCATTACCACAGCCTGATGTGGACCTTCACCAGCTGCCTGTCCTCCTTAATCAACCACTAAATCCTCCATTCCCACATCTTGTTTTGCCTCACAATACAACACCATTAAGAAGGTCAACAAGGAAAACTTGGTTACCTCCTTATTTGACAAACTACCAGTGCAATTTGGCATCAACTAAACATCCTTTATCATCTCAGTTCACTTATGACAGACTGCAGTCCTTTTACCAAGAGTTTGTCATGAAAGTAGACACCTTACCTGAGCCAACCTTCTATCATCAAGCAGTAGCTTATCCTAAATGTAGGCAAGAGATGAAGGAAGAAATTGATGCTATGGAGGCTAATCAAACCTGGGATTTAGTCCCTCTACCAGAAGGCAAACATAAGATTGGTTGTAGATGGGTTTATAAGATCAAACACAAGTTAGATGACAGTATTGATCGGTATAAAGCTCGGTTAATGGCTAAGGGTTATACAACTTGTACTCAACAAGCAGGCATTGATTTCCAAGACATTTTTTTCCCTGTTGCCAAACTAACTTCGGTAAGAATTCTGCTCACAATTGCTGCCATGAAAGGATGGCACTTCTTACAATTAGACATCAATAATGCTTTCCATAATGGAGACCTTGTTGAGGAAGTTTATATGGAGAAACCATGCAGGCTGAAGAAATCCATCTATGGCTTAAGGCAAGCATAAAGACAATGGTTCACAAAGTTTTCTACCTCCTTAATCAAGAGTGGCTTTACTTAATCCAAAAATGATTACTCCTTTTTTATGCAAGGTTCAGGTGATTCTCTAGTGGTCTTTTTGGTTTATGTAGATGACATCATTGTAGCAAGTGCCTCATAGTCTAGAATTCTGCATGTGCAACAACAATTGGAACAATTATTCAAGCTAAAGATCCTTAATGACCTTAAGTACTTCTTAGGCTTGGAAATAGCTAAGTCTTCCACTGGAATTGTTCTTTCTCAACATAAATACACACTTAGCTTGCTTGCTGATATAGGATTCCTTGATGCCAAAGTTGAGCATTTACCTATAGAACCAAAGCTCACACTGTCAAATGATGATGGTGAACCTCTAAAGGACCCTTCACAGTATCGAAGATTGATTAGTAGACTAATGTATCTTAAAATTTCAAGACCTGATATTTGTTATACAGTTAACAAACTAAGTTAATACATGGCTGATCCTAAGTCTACTCATCTATTTGCATCATTTGCTTCAATATCTGAAAAATTCTCCAAGGCAAGGCATATTATTCTCTGCTACATCATCACTTCGATTGCAGGCCTATGTTGATGCTGATTGAGGAGGATGTAAGGACAATAGGTGTAGTACCACTAGTTTTTGTGTATTCAATGGAAATTCTCTTGTGTCATGGAAATCTAAGAAACAAGCCACGGTTTCACATTCTTCTGCAGAAGCAGAATATAGAGCTTTAGCAAGTGTCACTGGTGAAATCACTTGGCTGCAAAGCTTTCTCATGGATTTCGAAATCAACATTGGAAGAGCTTCAGTATTTTGTGTTCCTTCCTTCCATAAACGTTCTAAGCACATAGAAATTGATTGTCACTTCACAAGGGACAAGGTCAATGAATGTGTCATCACTCTCATACATTTAAAGTCCAAAGACCATATTGCAAATCTATTGACAAAGGCGATTCCGCGACCTTTGTTTGAACACTTGCTCTCCAAGTTGGGATCAACATCTATTCTCCAACTTGAGGGGGAGTATTAGAGTAATAAATGTATTATCATTTATTTAACCATTAGTTAGTTATGGTTGTTATAGTTAGTTGGAGAATGAACAAGTTAGTTACATTTGAAGACCTTGTATATATATGGCTTGCATAGCTTACTTGAAAGTCAAGCAATTCATTTTTCCTCATTCATTGCCAAAGTCTCAATAAAACCAATCCCAACTTTTTTTTTTTCTACGAGAACTGATTATCTGATTATTCCTTGTGAGAATCACATCCCAAAAGCTAGCAATTGAAGTGAGAGAATCTAAATTCTTATTAAAAAAACTTTCAGATTTTTATTAAAAAACTTTCATTTAAGACAATCTCTTCAACGTAAGACTCGTTATAGTATGTTCTAATTAAAATCAATACTCTTCTACTCTTATAGTGAACAGTGAACACCATAAAACTTTGTTCATCTAGCTGTAAACCTCACCCTAGAAAAATGTTTATATATAAACGACAAACATATCATGAGATGAACAGTTCATGTGATATTAAATTAAATAAGTTAGAAAAAAAAAATAACCACGTGCAATTAAACAAGTCAAACAATACAAATCAAGTTTCACTTTCGTTTTTATATTAATTGGTACAATGTAAATTTACGTTTTGGATCACTACCCAAATCTACACCAATCCCAACATTTTTTTTCCTAAGAATTGATTAATTTCCTTATATATAGAACTAAATGATCTCAAGTTTGGAATTTACCACCTTAATTCTTTAAAATAACAAAATAAAATTTTATATTGTAAAATTAAGTACGCAATATTGTTCTTGATTTATGCTTAAAGGATTCTGGTTGTGTGAGGTTATATATTGAATACAAATCCACAAATAATTCTCCACTAAACAATTTTAAACTTAATTTTTAGTAAAAATAATTCACGACAAAGCATTTATATGTGTGGCAATATATAACCTTCAATTATTGAACGAAAGCTAAAATAGGAAGCAACATGTACATCATAGAGGAAACATCATCAAATTAGATATTAACGTCTAGTTGACAAGGTCATATATATAATGATAATTAAATGTATTTGAGATTGAGGCGACCCTCCTTTCTTCAATATAAGAATCTTTCTTTTCAATTCAAATCCAAGAAAGCATATACGTCACGAAATGGTTCCTCTAAAATACAACAAGCTGTTCCTTCATATATGTATCATTACAAATTAAACAAATACGTAAAAAACAAAAGATTCCCATGCATGCATATAGTGGGCCAACGTAGAAACAATAGGGAAATTCGTAATTTCTTATATGTCTCTTTAGTCCAAAGTTTCTTTTTCCTTTTTTTCTTTGAGACGTGTCAAAAGTTTAACACAAACAAAGACAGCCGAACGTAGTAGGATCTTGATAAAAACAAGAGGTTGTTGTGGGGAGAAAGCAATGAGAAATTAATGATTCACTAGCATGCAAAATTTGACAATAATTCCATCCCTCATGCAACTCGAGAAACATGAAATTAATGAGGATTTCGGTTCAATGCATTGTTAGATCTACTATTACTAATCTTAGTCTTAAAATGATCAAAAGAGTTAGAGACTTGTGCTTTCGGCCGCCGGTAGTTAATATCCAATTGGACTATAAGGCTGTGTTTGGTTCTAAAGACAGAACATGGGAATAGAGACACGAGAACAGAAAATTCTTGTATATTTTCACTTCACTAAAATTGGGACAAAGAAGATGGAAAATGTTTGCCCGTGGGACACAAAATTGGGGCATAGAGAGACATAAATTTTATCTGTCTCTGCCTTTGTGTCTTTATCTCGTTATTTTGTCTTTAGCACCAAGTGCAACCTAAAATTGTTAAAAATGTTTTGAATGAAAATAGATTGGATACTTAGGAGTATATATGAGTCAGGTTGAATCGAGTTGAATAAGACATGAATTCAACCTGATTTTTTAATCGGGTCATTTCTTTGAGTTAAGACTCAGTTTGATAATAATTTGATTAATTAATGAAAAGGCCAACTTAATATTTAGATAATTTAAGAAGATTTGAACGTAATGCATAGTAAAATTATAAAGTTTTAATTAGACGCGAAAGAACTAAATAACCCGAGATATTCTATAATATGTATTCATCGAAGTGTAAAAATCTTATAACTTATCATCAATTACCTTAAAAAATAGTAACTTTTAATGAAATATTTGAGTTTGAGTCAGTCTAGGTTGATTTGAAGCATGATTAGAACCCAACTAGAATAGGGTACTGGGTCATATTTTGCAACTCAAACCCTTTTAAGTAAGGTTTCAGGCTGAGTTACACTGATTCATGAACACTCCTATAAGCCTCATTTGAGATTTTGTTATTTACAGATACGGTAATTATTAGAGCATTCTTAGTCTTTTAAGTTGTATTCTCCTCGGACTCAATAAAAACACTAATATCATGGACCAAGTCCAAGGAAAAAATAACCTTAAAAACTAACTGAATAAACCGCTAGACTTAATTAAGTATTGTACTTTGACGAGATGAATCTTTGAGGCGGGCTTATTCATTGTTCATGCTCCAAGGGCTACTTGAGATAACATGCCAAGATATAAAATGATTGAATTACTTCTGCCCATCAACTTAATTACACTTAAGCAACTTAATTAAACTTAAGAGAGGTGATTCTCGACATTTCTATCTAATTTCTGAAGCTAATTAAAATACTTAAGTGTTGATAGCAAAGGACCAGCAAGCAATGAAAGTGATGAATTGTTATATTTTTCTCTTTCTTATCATAGATTACAATTTCAAACTAATAATTAAACAGTGTCCATTTTACTCTTTATAAATAAAACATTGATTGAATTCCAAGTTTCAGTTACATATTCATATAATTAAATTGAAGAAATTGCAATATCATCCTCCAATAATTCATGATGTCAACATTAATTTATGCATGCGAAACGAATGAAAATTTCAAGTTCAACAAGGCCATTTAAACATTGAATGAGAGAAGATTCATAAGTCCTGACTAATTATAATTGATAAATAAGTCACAATCATGGGCTTTCGAGTCCATTATATATTAATAATCATGATTTTGAGCAAAAAAGTTTTCTTACCCTCCATGTGTTGCTATAGATGCTTTTTTTTCTTCTAATCATACATTTTTGTTCCTTTTTGTTATGTGGCACAATTTGATACGTTGAAACATTGACTAGATTTTCGATGAAAATAATCCATAACCAAACCCTAATTTCATGTATTAACCAATTATATTTTGTTAACTGGAAAATTGCTACTTAATTAATATTTTTTTTTGAAAAAACTTATAATGCATTTATCAATCATGTATATATTATTTTCATGTTGCAATACATAAATATTGGTGAGACATGAAACGGAATATGGTTTCGAACAATTGATTTCCATCCCTAT
The DNA here is from genome assembly GCA_003254905.1 of Nissolia schottii. Classification (NCBI taxonomy): domain Eukaryota; kingdom Viridiplantae; phylum Streptophyta; class Magnoliopsida; order Fabales; family Fabaceae; genus Nissolia; species Nissolia schottii. Next base: position 30,801 of record QANU01060502.1, on the reverse strand, counting down.
CTACTTCTCCTAAATATTGACAATATATTTAAAATTATCCTAGTTTGTCTTCCAAGCCTTCAAGTTTGTAATAGCAACCAACAGGGGGTTGGTCCAAGTGAGCGATTGGTATCGCTTAAGCAAGGTCTCGAGTTTGAGACCTTGTGTACGCAATTATCCCTGCTGGGAGACTCACCCGCCATAGCCAGGTGCGCGACCCGGGTCGACCCGGATTAGTCAAGGCTAAGCCTTGGATACCGGAAAAGCAACCTAAAAAAAGTTTGTAATAGCAAATTATTTGATATCTTTTGACTTTATTTCGATGGAGGGCCACAACATAAGTAAAAAAATACAGAATAAAAAAAGGAAGCCTTTAAAGGTTGGGTTTTGATCAAATATGTTGTTTCCCTTTACATATTAATATAGTGATCTCTTTATAAAAGAGGGATCAATAAACTATATGGAAAAAAACTAAAATGAAATCTGCATGGCTATTTTTGTATTTCTATTTTAGTGTGTGTGTATATATATAATTAATGTAAAGAGCAGTTAAATGTCTTGTTTTTATCATTTCAATAAATTGTTATTATTTTAACAAATGAAGTTTTAAATAATGAACAAAAATATTTGGGTGCAATAGTAAGCAAAATAGTGTAATATTACGAAGACAATTAAGGTTCAAACTCTTAATCGTAATTGTAACCTAAAGTTCCAGTTTCATAGTAATGTTTGCTCCTAATTAGACAAAAAAATGTTTTGAATATTTTGTAATAGAATATCTATATGTATATATCAATTTTAGTTAATGTGTCTACCTCTTTGATGTGTCAAAGAAGTGGTTTTATATAATTACATAGCTACCGTACGTCTTGATTTTTCTTTCTGCATGCTATATGCCCCTAAGTCTTGAGCTATTAATTAATTAATAAATGGGAGCAATTAATTTTTCCTTTTTCTTTATGTTCTATACATGTGTTTAGATGTTTTTTCATCAATTGAATGAAATAGAACTAATAGGAATTAAAGGGCAGGAAAGGAATGGAATAAAATTAATGTCTCCCATTGCTTGGGGAGAATAACAAGAGAATGAAATGAAACTTCATTAATATTGTTTATAAGTCACAAGTAAAGAAAAAAAAACATAACAATTATAATATTTAGCATGCGCCTTTCCATTTATATTTTTATTTAAAATTTCAAAGAGAGACCATGTTGAGAGAGAGAGATAGGGTACGGGGTGGGTATAGAGTGAGAGAGAGGATCCTGGTCATGATAGAAGGAAACATAGCTATGAGAATCTGAACCATCAAGGCAGGGAACATTGTTTCTCTTTGTACATTGATAACCTGCCAAAGAACATGTCGATAAAGTGGCTAAGGCTTATCTTCAATTACCAAGGAGAGCTTGTTGACATCTATTTAGCCAAGAAAGCGAGAAAAACTAATGGCAACCGATTTGGCTTTGTAAGATTTTGGAAAAAGGAAGATGCTGAGAGAGTAGTGGGGAAGACTACATGGCATTATGGTGGGAGGGCAATAGATCTCAGTAGGATTTGCTAAGTATGATAGAAAGGGAACCTTCACATCCCCAACAAGTTTTTAAGTGGTAAAACAAAGAAAGAGAGACATTGGTCTTTTTCTGAAGTATAGAGATAACAGGACATACACACAAGTGGCTACAGATAGATCTTCGATGAAAGTCGAGGACACAACAATGCTCAGGCACGATAAGGCAATCCCTAGAACCATGCACAACAATTATCAACATATATGTAGGGAAGTCTCCAAAGAAAATAAGGAATGACTTTGCAAAAGTGTGATAGGTGAAGGGCTCTTAACTTTAAAGTGGGAAGCTATTGGTGTCCTCCTTTCCTCAGCAGGCATAGGCATGGAACACGTGTCAAGAATCGACGAATACATGGTCCTCATCACATGCTCCTCCAATGAGGACCGACAGTGTGTCTTTTCATTGAAGAAAGAAGGGTTCATTCAGGAAACTTTGGAGGTCAGGGAATGGTGAGACGATGATAGAAGCAACGTTAGAAGAGTCTGGCTTGGGATCAAAGGGGTTTCTCTCCATGGATGGTCAACAAAGAACATCAACCGGATTGGCGATAAATGGGTTAGGGTAGTGAGTTGTAATGGAGGCATATGGGATTTCAGTAAGGCTCTTGTTTAGGTAGACACATGGATCATGGCGCCAATCCTTGCACAAGATATCTTGGAGCTAAATGGGAAAACATTTGACATACATACTACTGAATACAAATGCTCAAATTGTGACCCTTGCCACTATCCTGAAAACGATATGAAAGAGACACCGGTGGGAAGAGAAGCAAAAATCTCCGACAACGTTGTGGCAGAGGTGTCTCTAGCAAGAAAACAAGTACGTGAACAGGTCAAAGGAACCAATGGTTGCAACAGTGATGATGGGAGGAAAGGGGACAATATGATACCAAGACTATGAAGACCTAGAAAGCTTAATGAGGAAACAATCAAAAACCTCGTACAGGGTGTGGTGGATGACGTACCTATGACAACCTCTGTAACACGTAAAGGGCTTGTGGATTCAGAGATTCAGAGAGGAACAGAGACCAGCATAGTAGTGATGCAACAACCAATACATGATGTACCACGTTTTGCTAAATCCCCTCTGTTAAAAGATATGATCGTGAGGCCCTTAACACAATCCCTTATTAACCCACCTACCTTTGGGCCCCACAGTGAGCCCATATTTCTAGCATCCCAGCCCACTAACTTTGTTAATAACTCGATGACGACCCAACCTTCCCAAGCCTCACACGATGTAGAGCAATAGTTCTTGTCAGCGATAGATAAGGTTGCAAACTCACCAACTCAAACTTAACTTCAACTATATGTGGCCCTTGATGAACCTGAAACTTAGGTTGCTGAGATGCAGTCTAGCTTCCAATCAGTGGCGGTTAATAGACGCTTACCACGCTCAGCGACGATTCGGAAAGAAAAGCTGCGAAACACAAGCAATGATGAGAAAACGTATGTGCAGAGCCTCGACATTAATAATGAAGGCCTCAGATTTCAAGCAGCTTAAGAGCCGTGGGAAATGGCAAAGCAAATGGGTTTCTCATTTTAGGAAGAGGACAAGGTCGTTGATGCACTAGCTAAGGGGAAAGGATTTCTCAAAATGGATCCATCAAAGAAGAAAAGGGGAAAACCCAAGAAAATCTACAGAAACTTCTCATTACAGTGGCTTTCTTGCAAGTTGGTGTTGCATTACTTTTTTTCCTATGAATTTGATTTGTTGGAATGTTAAAAGGATTGGGGGAAAAGAAAAAGATCCAACAATTAAGAACCTCATTTATAAGCATAAATGTCTCTTTCTAGGTCTAGTGGAAACTAAACATTCCACCATAACTGATCAGAAAATAAGGAAATGGTTTGGTGGGGATATTTGTGATCTGGGACAAACCCTTGCTGTACATGGTAGAGGTGGACTGATTTGTGCTTGGGATAGCAACATATTCAAAAGAATTAATATCGCATCAGGGCAGATATGGATACTAGTTCAAGGGGAGATAGTTAGTAAATCCTTCGCATGTGGGAGTTTGGTGCTATATGCTCCAAACGGCCGCCAAGAAAGGAAACAACTCTGGGAAGAGCTTGCTGAAATCTACAGTGCTTTAAATGTTCCTGTCTAGTGATGATAGACTTTAACGAAGTCCTTGATGTGCAATAAATGAGTGGGGGTGCTTGTAATATAGGTAGCATGGAGGAGATGCGAGCCTGGATTCAAGAGATGGGGCTTATCGACTTACCGCTTTGTGGAAGAAACTTCACTTGGGCAAAAGGGTCATCGATGAGTAGGCTAGACAGAATGCTCATCAACCCTGATTGGAGCATAAAGTTCTCAGATATGAAACTTTGCTCTCTTCCAAACTCAGTCTCGGACCACACACCTCTAAAGCTAGAATTGGATAGGAGTTAGGGGGATCCCAAGCTGTTTAGGTCCATGGACGCATGGTTTACATTCCCGAAATTTAAGTAGATGATAAGGAAAAAATGGAATGCGATAAGGGATATCCTTATCTTGGAAAAGCTAAAGCGATTTAAAAATCTGTTAAGGAACTAGAACAGAGAGGTCTTCGGCAACATGGACTATATGATTAAGAAATTTGAAAGGGAGCAGGAGATAACCATTAAGAGGCTCTAAGACAACAACGACAACTCTGAGGACCAATCAAGATTGAAAGCTTTAAATGCTTACTTGAGGATATGGTACGAAAGAAAGGAGGTGCATTGACAGCAACTGTCTAGAGATAGGCATACCAAGCTCCGAGATCGAAATACCAGGTACTTCCAAGCTGTGGCGGTGGGGAAAAGAAGGAGGAAACACATTGAATAATTGTGGGTTGGCTCAAGAATGTTGAAGAACATGAAGTGCATCAGAAAGGAAATTCTAAAATTCTATCAAAAGTTGTATAACCATCCAGACCTACCCAGCATCCACATGCCCCATGGGCTCCTCCCTTAACTAAACAATGTCCATGCCCATTAACTAGCGAAGTTGCCTGACTAAGATGAAATTAGAGCGGTTGTTCAAGCTTGTGACTCTTCTAAGGCCTCGGGGTACGATGGATACAATATGAAATTCATAAAGGAACTATGGGATAATATGGAGGAAGACACAGTGAAACTCATAATGGAAATTTTCATAACTGGAAATTTCCCGGTCGAGATCAACACAACATGGGTATCCCTTAAAGCTAAAGTTGAAATTGCGACTAAGATCAAGGACTTTCGACCGATTAACATGGTGGGATTTCTGTACAAGATCCTAGCTCTAAGGATGGAGTTTGTGATGCCCTCCTTGATAGGCGAGGCTCAATCGACATTCGTTATGGGTAGACAAATCATGGATGGGGCCCTCATTGTTAATGAAACCATGTGGTGGCTTAGGAAAACAAAGTAGAAAGCAACACTACTAAAGCTTGACTTCCAGAAAGAATTTGACACTGTCAGATGGAGCTTCTTAGATGAAACCCTTGAGAAGATGGGGTATGGAACAATGTGGAAATCATGGATCATGCAATGCGTCTCCACAACTTCTATGTCGATCCTAAGCAATGGAGTAACCTTCGTGACTTTCAGAATACAAAGAGGCTTAAGACAAGGAGATCCCGTCTCACCCTTCTTATTTATGTTAGTTGTTGAATCCTTCAACAAGATGCTATTGGTAAAAAAAGACCATGGGATGATTAAGGGCATTGAGATTGGTGTTCATGGAGTAGAACTCATCCACCTTCAGTTTGCTGATGACACAATAGTGTTTTCCCTAGTGAGCCTGAAGATCTTAAAAAACTATAAATATATACTAGCTTGTTTCTTCTTCAGCAAATCGACCCTCATTCCTATGAGTTGCAATGAAGATTGGGCCTCTTGAGCCCAACAACTCTTACAATGCCAAATTCTTGACCTTCCCATCCCCTATCTGGGTATTCCCTTTGGCGCCAACTCGAATAGATTGGTAACTTGGAAACTAGTGATTCAGAAAGTGGAAAGTAGGTTGACTTTATGGAAAGCCAAACTCATTTCAAGTGCAGGACGCCTACCACTGATAAAATCTATCCTGAACAGTTTGCCACTATACTACTTAAGCCTTTTCAAAATCCCAAAAAACGTAGCAGGTAAAATCATTAGCCTCCAATGGCGATTCTTTTGGGCCTCCAGCACTTCTACAAAAGGTGTTCCTTTGATATCCTGGGATATTATTCAGCAGCCAAAGGAAATGGGCGGGTTTAGAATTGGTGATATTACTATCCAAAACGTCGCTTTGTTGTTTAAGTGGTGATGGAAATTCTCGGACTGGTCGACATCCTTATGGAAAAATGTTATTTGCTCTAATCACATGCTTATTCCCAATGGCCCAATGAAACCCCTCCCATCATTGGGTCCACCTAGCCTATGGAGATAGTTATCTAACTTTAATCATGTTGGTGCTAAAGTTCAGCACTTGATTCTATCAGGACCGCAGAGGAGAATGGGAGATGGTAAGTCTACAAAGTTTTGGGAGGATGTTTGGATAGGGGAGGGCCTTCTTAAAACAAGATTTCCATGGTTATTCTCTATCTCTATCCAGAAAAACTCCTTTATCTCTAAAATGGGTGGGTTTGGAAATCAGGCACTTGGGAGTGGAAACTCCAATGGCGAAGAGGTCTTTTTGTCTGGGAAGAAAATCTCGTGGCTGACCTTCTTCTTATGCTTAACTGGTACAACATCATAAAGGGGGTGAGTGATGTGAGCATGTGGGTTCATAATACATATGGCAAATTTTTTTGTTTCTTCGTTTTCTTTGCAAGTTTTTAAAGCTCTGGTTGGCTCATCCCTAGTCTGGCTGGTAGGGAGGAATGCCTAGTTAGGGGTTGCTCCCCCATGCGAAACTCCTTACGTGGTTCATCTTGCAGAATCATCTTAACACCAAGGAAAGGCTTCAAAGGATAGGCTATTTTCAGGGTAATGGTATTTCATGCCCCTTCTGCCTAAGAGTAGAGGAAACCTTGAACTACCTTTTCTTAACTTGCCTAACTTCCCACAAGATTTGGTCAACATGCGTTGTTTGGTGGAACCTGTCTTGGTGCTTCCCAAGAGACCCAATAGCTTTCTTTGACGCTTGGATGGGAGCACCAATAATTGGCTTCGATAAGAAGCTTTTGTCCTGCCTTTTGTTCGTTGTTTGTTAGTCTTTGTGGTGGATTAGAAACCATATGATTTTTGACAAAGTTAAACTGGTTTGGGAAGAAGAAATTACTAACATTAGTATGATATTGGGCTACTGGACTCATGCCTGGTGTGAAAATTTACCTCACTCGGCTGAATCCTTCAACACCAATCTAGGACTAGTGAGAAGATGGAAAGGTTAAACAATTCATGGGATGTTTTCTGTCTCCACCTACTACATATGCCTAATGATGGTTTTCTCTACTGCTCTTATTCAATTGTGGCATTTTTGCTGTTGTAATCTCATCCTCTTTTTTGTAGTTGTTGCTGCTGGCTGCCCCGGATTCCATCTACAGTTTGCCTATCATCTTTGTTGTTTCATGTTTCTCTTTGCTTTGTTCATGACTCTTGGGGTTGACTGTTGTGATACCTATTTCACATAATAAGATTTTCCCATCTAGTGGGAGTGCATTGTCTGTTGTCATCTCTTTGCGTCTTGTTGGCTACCAATTTTCTTGTAGCTATTTCGTTTTGCTCTAGGTCCCCTTTTATGTTGTTTCTCCATAGTTCTTTATCTACTATGTAAGGGTGTTGTTAGTTTATTTTTGGTATAGGCTTTTGTTGAAGGAACAATCATGTGTTGCCCATCTTGATTTCCTTGCCTTGTAACCTTTTGCTCCTCATCTTCGAATGATTTGAGCTTTCATAATTTATCAATAAAAAATTAATTTCAAAAAATAATATATTTTTTTAATTTTCCATCATTTTGTTTCTATTTCTCTCATTATCTTTATCCATCATTCAAATATGTATGGTTATTTAAAAAATATTTTTGAAAAAAATTATGACAAACCTTTTCAAAAAAGTGCTCATGAATGTATGCCTTTTGATTATAATCCATTTTTCTTATTTAGCCAAGATTTTTTGAAAATAGCTTTTTGGTCTTTGAAAAAAATGCTGTTTTGTGTTGTTTACAAACATGCACTATCTTTTGTGCTAGTATTATATGCTAATAATTTATGATCATCAATCGTAAATTGCTTTGACTTTAGTATTTAAACCCTAGGACTACTTTAAAGGCTGGGTTTCAATAACTTTGCTACTTTATTCTGCTGGTTTCTTTATAAAAGCATTGCAAAATTATATGAAATAAGAACATTTATGTATTAAAAACTGTTGCTTTTGCTTCTCTTTATGAGAACAAGAAGTAATCGTCCGATGTTTAGGACACTCTAAATACATCTTCTTGGAAGAAAATATTATAAAAATGAGAGCCATTGAGATGTCTCTCTCTCTCTTTGCTTTTCTGTTTGTTCCAACTTGAGATTCAGTCAGTCACATGCATTAATAAAAATGATTAGTAATGCATTACATATTCATTTTATGTCATTTTCTCGGTAAAAAAGAAAAAAGAAACCCCATGTGGGGCCCATTTACTTAGTTATGAGCTACGCCACCCAAAGCTCAATCAAATTGGGAGTTGATGCTCACAAGATCAAGCTAAACGGGATGAAATTTGGTTTTTTTGGTTAATTTCTCTATGTATTTATATTTATTGTCAACTTGGGTCGTGTGCAGTGGTAAGTGTTCTCGAGTAAACTAATCAACGTGGCCATAGGGATATGAAAGTATGCAGAATTGTAATTCTTAAAAAATGAGTCTAACTCAACTACAAAAGATAATTCAAGGGGTAAGGGTTGTTTGTCTTAATATTATAAAAGACTATTTAGATTCAATTTCTAAGCAATATGAAATTCTAACACCCTTTTCATGCTCATGACTAGACATCGTTGGGTGAACCCATTATCGATTTTTTCTGATGTCTAGCAAGGGTACAACTGATTTCATATGTTCCCCTGTATAAATTGAGACATTTCTTCTTCCCCTTATTTTATCAGCATATTTATAAACCATAAATCATGATAGCTGCCAAATCTATATAGCATTCCAAATGCATGTAGTTCATTCTGCTGATGTACGTAGCATTTTTTATTTATTTATCCACTGGTAGACTACAAAATACTGCTGATTACGACAATTACTTGTTCTATTTTATTCCTCCGTGCATGCATGCAGAATCTTTGAATGCATCTCATCGACATTTGTTCTTGTGTTTTTTTGTTAAATTGATATTTGAAAGTTGACACTATACCCTATAGCATCTTATTATACGCCTTCAGTTCAATTACCAAAGTGAGTAGTACTTTGCAAGCAATGATTCACAACCAGAAAAGTGAAAAAAATAGAGACATAAATACTCGGAATCGTGTGTCATTAATGGTGAAAGAAATTCTTGAATGCTACTTTCTACCTCCGCGGTTAGTAATATTTTTCTTATTTTTTAAGTTTAATTTTAATTTAATGTACCTAGATGTAATGGATGTAGTGAATATTGGAGTAATTGATTTCTCTTATTGATATATTTATTATTAAATGGCAATGTGTATTAAACAATAAATAAATCAGAGTAAGAGAATTTTCTTGTTCCAAGAATATACAAAAAATATTTTACTCTCTATTTTTTTAATAGTTCACCTTTTTATTTTATTATTTTTAAAAATACTTGTTCACTTCCTAAATTTAGATAACATTAACTATTTTTTTCTACCATATTCCTACTAACGTTCTCTATCATATTTATACACTACTAATTAACTCCAACTACTTCCATTATTACTATATTAAATAAAAGTTATTGTGTAAAATACTATCAACTTTTCTTTACTTTCATATTTTTTTTCTTACTTTCTATTAGATCCAAAATAACTTGTATTTTGGGCAGTTACTTAACTTACAGGCATAGGAGAAAGTTAGTTAAGTTAGCTTGGTTTAGTGGTTAAAAGTTTGTTATGGTTCACATGTGTTTAGTTGGCTATCTTGCACAGCAAGCAACTGATGTATATTCTTATATAAGGCTAACAGCCTTCAATCAATTCCAATTTAAGTTTTTCTCTCCCAAATCCATCTCCCATTCTCTAATACTTTCATATTTTTAATCATTTTTTAATATTTCTGCACAACTAAAAGTGGACAAGTAAAAAATAAAAATGGAGGGAGTATTAGTAATCTATATTAACTAAATAGCAAAGTTTTTCCACCGCAACTTTTGGAATGAAAATTTCTGCTAAAGTTCACTAAACTTTTTCGATTAGTCCCACTAAATATTTTCTAATTTATGTTTTAGCATTCTCTCGCATCTAAAATAAACATTATTTAAAGTTTATAAAAAAAGATTCAAACTAAAATTTAAAATCAAGTCTCTAACAAAATCTTTTCAATTCAAATTTTAAGAATTTCCTAACGACTAAAATAAATATTATTTAATTTTTTATAAAAAAATTATATAAATTCTAATATAGTTTATTTAAAATTACTTTCATATACTTAATTTTTTTTACTTAATTTTATATGTTCAAGTCTATCATAGATAAAATTCTTTTTTCGGTAACCATGATTTTACAAGGGTATCGATACATCTTTATATTTTAACAGGCATAATTTACTTTAATGTTAAAAATAATAAGTATTTAGAGCTAGTAGAACACGTGACTGATTCTTAATCATAAATAATAATAGGGTACTAATACTCTTGAATTTGATGGGTACGGAAATAATATCTGATAGATAAACATATATATAAATATATTATAATATAAAAGTTCGTGTAATACGTAGTGTACTAGTAGAATCAGTGAGCTAGATCGCAACAAACTATCGGTTGCTTTAAGGAATTTCTCACTTGTTTCCAATAAATAAGATGTCACTTTTTTTTTTTTCTCCTCTATATTTTGGGTCTAGTGTTTACAAGTTTGATCAAAGATCAAGTCTCACTAACTTGTTCTTTAAGATTTTGGCCAACAGGCCCAGTGAAGAAACAGGAAATAGTTTTTTCATGCTAGAGGCCCAGCCACGTCAAAGATATTTTATTTAATTGGACAAACTCTGAATTAATATACAAGATTAAAAAAATGAAATTTATATCTAGACCATAAAATACTCAAAAAAATATGGACTTTTAGAAAATGGACTTCATTTATATCGACTAAACATTACACCCACATATTCTACTTTGCAAAGATGCTGAAAATATCAACTAAACATTATAACAACTTTGATGTAATGTTATGTAAAAAAAAATTACACAATGATCATCTAAACTCATATTTTCACATTAGTAAAAAAAGTATTTAAATTATACAATTATTAACTAAAAAATCACAAAAAAATTAATTTATGATTAGGTGATAGTGCAAAATACATGTGGATATTTTAGATATTTAAAAATGGAGATAGTACTTTCCATTGAGATTTTGATTAATTAACCAAGAAGATAGTTGGAAACGGAGATAGTACTTTCAATTAAAATTAGAATGTTTTCCTAATATTTGTTTACATCAGTCGAAGTGATATATGAGACTAGCTACAAGGCTAGACTAGTTAAGTCCTTTACAATGTTTACATACATGAATGCTAAGACTTGAAATTCAAAATGACACAAATCCTTTACTTGCATTTTTCTTAGTGGCTACGGACCATTTACGCATTTACACATTAAATTATTACTGCATATACTATTATTCAATGCAGAAAAAGAGTTTGGACCACACAATAATATCAAGTGAATCATTTGGTCATGGCCACGGATCAATCAAAAAATAAATCTAACTCTTATAGATACTCTTGGCACATTTATTAATGATGATAATGTTCTTGATGTGTTTAACTACACTTACAAAGTGTAGCTAAGTATGGAGAAATTAATTTAGCATATGTTTAAAAATAACAGAGATTAACAAAGACCTTACTTTTTGTTAAAGACCAAATTGATCCATTAGTAATTTGATGGGACCAAATTAAACATTTACTCTAAATACATATATTGTACTACACTAAGTATTTGGACCTGGAACACTACCCACATCACTAAGAAACCTAACCCATATGTTTAAGATCCAACTAATTCTCTCCGTGACCCAAACTTTGCATCGAATCATGAACTTGGACATACTGACGAGGCTTCCTAAACTGCCAGAGCTTATCTACTCATTTGAATTCGAATGAGAGCAGTTAGAATTCTAACAAACTCCCTCAAAATCTTTGGGAAGAGATGAGAGCCAGATTCACCATCCTCTATTCCCATAAACACTTCACTATATACTCAGGTTACTGACTAGAGCATTGGAGTGTTTTGCAGGTCCATCCCCGACGTCTCCCAAACCGGAAGGAGCTCACATTGCAAGCCGTAGAGAGCACATAGGACACCTCATCCTCGATGTTTAAGTCAGAACATTGGCACCCACTGTGGAGCTTGGTAAACATACACCTACCCCCTCTATCTTTAATTCAAAGAGCTAAGTAATCTTTTTTGTTAGTGTAATCTCTATTGCTTAATCACATGAAGTTGGAAGTTGTATGAAGTCTCTTATAACTTTGGTTGAAAATAATGCAGTGAAGTTTAAAATTGCATAAGGTTATCTCACGTGCGTTGAAACCAATACGCATGAAATGCACCTATTCAATTCTGTACAAAGTTGGGCCTGTTGTGTTTTTTTTTTTTTTGGGTTGGAATTTCATTAAATCTTCATGGGGTTCTGTTACCTTCGCTTGATGAGCTCAAAGTCATGAATTTTGATTGGGGTTTGAGGAAGAATTTTAAGAAAAATCTTAGGAACCCCCACCATCACTCCTGGTTTTAAATTAAAACCCAAAATCTGTTTTGGACTGAATTGAGCAAGAAATATTGCTCGACACTGAATCCCTGTGTAGCGGGTTTTGCAACCAGGATTCAAAGAATTTGGGCAGAGGGGATGAATAGTAACCACGTGGTAGAGCTCACTCGCGGTGTAAAGCGCATGTTAGCGCGTGGCTGGCCCAAATGGGGCTCTATTTCCACCAAAATTTTCAGATTTTAATTTTTTATCTATATCTGATTTTTTGGTGAATTTTATTTATTTTTCATAGTGCTGAAAATATTTATTTGCCTTATTCCATAATTTAAAAACGATTAAGAAATGCATCCTACTCTCCATATTTTTAGTCAAAAAGTTTTTGGAGATTTTAATAATGTTGCTAGGCAGGCTATATTTTACACACTTTCAGGCTTTGCATATCTTGGTCATTTAAATAATTCGGTCATCTCTACGTACATATTTTGTGCTTAAATATGCTTCATACTAAGCAAGGTTAGAGTAGGGGGGAGTCCCATAGCAACAAAGCCCAATAGTGAAAATCTCACTTGAAGATTGACCTTAATCAAGGTGAAAAATGAAAAAATGGCAAAGCTCGATAGTGAAAATCTCAATTGAAGACCCTAAATCCAATCTTGATGGACCTTAAACCAAGTTTAGAAAATATTTTCTTAGCTTGACAAGAATTTGTTGGAATTTTATTCCCGGGTGTTGTCAGCTCTTTAATAAAGTCAAGCCACTAGTCAAACGATCTCTCATTTTGATTAGCGTTTGACTTCATAGTCAACATCCTAGCTGCCACAAATAATCTCGAATGAACATATCCTTCCTACACAAGAGTATTTTCTTCCTCTAACAAGCTATACAAACTTTTGGCATCTGGATTGGGTTCCTCATGTAGTAAGTTGTCATTGAGCATGTGAAAGTCACCTCCAATAGCATCTTGAACCATTTATGAATATCTATCATCATTAACTGTTTCTGGTTCATCGAAACATGCCTGACTCGAACTCTCCACTTCATACTAACACATACTAAACTCATTTACATCATTGGCATCCACCTCTCTGTGGTCTACCCATATCCAATAATGTGGCTCAAACTCATTCTTGTAAAGATACACTCTAATATGTTCAACATCCAATATCTTACACCGCTTGAACGAAAAACACGAATACCTAACTCTTTGCTCTGTCCCAAACTGACCAGTCGATTTAACTATTTGAGAAAAGTAGTTTACACCCTCAAACAATTATGGCTTTATCACTCCACGACTCTCATAGTATCTATCGTACATCCACAATCAGTTTGATGGAATCATGTTTGCAAAAATCCTACTCCCATATTACATTAACTGACATGAATTTAATGATCATAGTTTAATTTCCTTATTGCAAGATACATTCTTAATTGCACACAATTATTCCTAAACCATTATAAAACATATTTCCTCCAATCTCCACAAACAACATGTAATCACCGTTGCCAACACAACAATTCAAACAAGTTCAGAAAGAAACGCTAAGGGTTCATTCCCCTAGTCCAGCCATACAACTCCAATCCTACAAATCTATCCTAAGAAAATAAGTCTTTATCCTATGTAACTTCATATATACATACCTAATTGTCGTTACAAACTTGAGTGACTCCTTCAATCCACAAAATGAACAGTTCCTTCAATCTCCTAAATAAACATATAAAAAAATCAATTACAAATTAACATTGTTTATAAAATTGAATGAATTAAAAAATACAATAGCAAATATGTAATGACATAGTAAGTAGTGGTAGTGGTGGTGGTAGCAGGTGGTGGTGGTGGTAGAAGCGGTTGTGGCAAGAGGTGCTCATGGTGGTCGAGATGTTGGTGGCCGTGGAGGAGTTGTGGTGGTGGTGGAAGAGGTGTGGTGATGATGGTGTATAAGTGTGAGGGGTTGTTGAGATGGTAAAAGATTTGTGGGAAGTGGTGGTGGTGGTGGATAAGGAAGGAGGAGAGGAGAGGAGAAGAGAAAGAAGAATACATGTGGAAATGGTGTGGTGGCGGAGTGAAATTTGATTAAGATAACTTTTAGAACATTACCGCCGTCAGTTATATCTGATGGTAATTGGAAACAGTACGACTGTAATTTAATGGATTACTGTCAGAATTATTAAACAAATTCGATGGTACCAAAAAATAGGCGCGAAAATTCTGGTAAAAATTCACTTTTATTACCATCAAACACAATTGACGGTAATTTCGTCTGCTCTTATCGTCAGCCTGTTTCGACGGTAATGCCCTATACCATTTAGGATTTAGGGTAGTTACCGTCGGTTATGCCTGACGATAATTTCATTTGCAGTTACCGTCAGTTAAATTCAACGATAATACCCTATACCATTTAGGGTTTAGGTTTAGGGCGTTGACCTGAACCCTAGACCATAATAGTACCATCAGTTATTATCGACGGTAATACATACAAACCTAACAATTTATTAATTAATATTTATTATTTATTTAGCCTATTAATTATTTTCTTTTATTAATCATTAACTAAATTTAAGCGTATATTAATTGTTAAGCCTATTTATTAATTTATTAATTAATAAACTTCAATGACATAAACCATCAAAAGGATAAAAATTAAAATGAGGCACAAATTTATTAAAATACGAACAATAAAATTTATTAAAACAAGATTAACAAGTTCAAATTCAAAAGAAAGTTTAAAAAACACAAAAAAAATCTAATCTCCTAGATTCACGGCATCATCAGAGGAAGAGGCATTGTCATAGGTGATGTCGTCATGGGCAGCATTGTCGGAGTCGGTCTCAGGCATGAGCAACTCATGAGGCATGTCACGGGCCCCACTATTCTCTACTCGGGCAGATCCACCAAAATAGGCCCATAACGCCCTGAGCTTCTTGTTGAGCTTCTCCTTGTCCCTTTTGTTCTTCGTCTTGTTCTTCGACTTTTCAGTCTGTAGCTACTGAACCAGCAACTTTTGCTTCACTGCCTACATGTACAGCTCCTGCTTCATTTTGAACAGTAGTTCGTGGAGCTCATTAGAATTTGGCGTTGTTGGCCACAGCCTGGTATATGTAGAAACTGATCGAGGCCCTCTCAATGTAACCGAGAGTTGTGTCCCCCGACCATAGACATGGTTACGGTTCATACTGTTGACCACATCCAGTCAAATCGTGTTCCCATCGACAGGGGCAGGCTCAATACTGGGGGACGCACTCTCGACTTGCTGAGTTTGGGCAGCTTGTAATGCTTCATCAAAAGTAGCCTACAAAAAAAATAACAATTATTAAAATAAGAAATTAAAATAGTAAGGAAAAATTATAATTATATAATGATTATAAAAAATACTTACGACAGTTTGTTCAAAGCGCGCGTCCACCCACCTAGACTTGTCCGCCTTCATTGTGTGGATCTCGCGAAACAACTCTGCCTTAGTCAACTTTCGACCCATCTGTCAGCGCTGCATATTTAATTGTTTAAATTTATATAAATTGTATAACTCATATTTAAATAAAAAAATTAAAGTACAACAACTAATAATTGTAAAAAAAAAAAAAGGCAAATGTAGCAGACCCTCCAGTGTACACATTGCCCCCTTGACCCTGCGTCCGAGCATGCTTAGACTTCTCAGACCTCGTCCTAAACTCATCTGAGGCCCAAAAAGCATTTAGCTCAACAAGCTGCTCAGGGGTCAACCAGCCTGGGTCTTTGTCCTTATCCAACCTAATTTCCCTCAACGTTGCTGAAGATGCCTGTCAGCCCTATAGTTGAATGCCTTCTTCATGTTGGCTTCTTCCGAAGGATCATATTGAAAATTATCCTAAAAATATAAACAGTAAAACATTATTAATTAAATAAATAAATAATTTAATTTAAGCCTAATTTTTTTTAAAATATTACTAATGGTAATTTGATTACCTTCCAAACGTTGAAGAGGCGATCCTTCTCCTCGGTAGTATACTGCTACTTACGGACGACTCTGTTGTAGCATTTTTTCATATTCTCCGTCACGGCTTGACATGCAACCTCATGGGAATCCACCTATACAAACATAATTTACAATATTAGTAATGTTACAAAAATTAAATAAATAGCAAGTAAAAAAATGAACAAAAATAATTAACAAAACTTACCCACTATTGTTCTCGTCGAGTTGAATAGTGACTCGTGCTCGGTGTGTGGCGGATCTCTGAGACTGAGTGCTGGTGGGATTCTTCGGCTATGGCAACGGTGCTTATGGAGAAGGTGGTGGGGGAGCTTGCTTAGCGTAGCTCCCAAATCTCGCCGCCTATGATGATGGTGGGGGCAGAAAGCTCAAGGCGGGAGCATCATCTGACTCCTGCCTCTGGTTTTTTGCGGCAACCTTCCTAAATCCATGGGTCGGTATGAAATTGTCCCCCACGGGAGGGCTCGAGGACGCCGGCATGTTGCTCGACATCCTCGAGCCCCTGCCCCCTCCCCATACTACCTCGCTAGCGGATGCAGGATAATAGTCGGATACCTATCTTTTTCTTTTGTCGGCCATGCTAAAAATAAAAAATTCATTTAAATATTCAAGAATAAAATATAAATATAAATATAAATATAAATTAAAAATATCAAAGTATGAACTAAACTATATGGAGCTATTAACCTAAATTTTTTATTAATTATAATTAATAAACTTAAAAATTTAATATTAAATTAAACTAAACAACCTAACAAGTATTTCACCCCAAAACAGAACAAAAACATCAAAATAAATCTTCAATATAAATGATATATAAAAAAAGATGAAACAACAAATACCCAATATTGTTTGTAGTAACACCATCTTCTATGTTTAACCCAAACTTATTTATAAATAAAGTAACATACTAATCTAAACAACCTAACAAACTTATTTTAACATATACAACCTAATTCACACAATTATTCTAACAACTACACATAATTATTTATGTTTAAGCACTAACAAAAATTAGAACCTAATCTAATATTAATCTAACAACCTAACATAATTTTAATATAATCTAACAACCTAACATAATGTTAATCTAAACTTAAAAAATTTAACTAAATAAATTAACAAAAAAAAAACCTAAGAGGGAGAGAAAGGCGATGGAGGCAGTGGTAGCAGTGGCACAGCAACGGAGAGGAAGAAGGAAATAAAGGCGGTGGCGGCGGAGACGGTGGTGGTGGCGGTGACGGTGGTGGCGACATCAATGGAGAGGAAGAGGGAGGGTGGTGGTCATGGTGGAGAGGGATGGAGAGATAGAATGAGAGGGAGGAGCGATATATATAGCCTTCATCGCGATCGCAGTGCTTCGTTGTTACCGTCGGATAAATCTGGCAGTAACCAATTAACCGTTACAAACACAGGAAAATGTGTGTCTGTACATATTCTGAGGTTATTGCCATCAGATATTTCTGATGGTAACTAGTCAAACGTTACAACCGTGGGGAAAACATGTGTCCGTACATATTCCAAGGGTGTTATCGTCAGACATTTATGACGGTAAATAGTCGAACGTTATAAGCTTAGGGAACATGTGTGTCCCTTCGTATTTCAAAGCTGTTACTGTCGGATATATCAGATTGTCACTAGTCGAACGTTACAACCGTGGGGAAAACGTGTGTCTGGTCATACTCCAAGGGTGTTATCGTCAGAAATTTCTGATGGTAATTAGTCAAACGTTGTAAGCGTGGGGAACATATGCGCCCCTACATATTTTGAAGCAGTTACTGTCGGTTATATCTGACGGTAACTATCCGAACATTATAAGCATGGAGAACACGTGTGTTTGTACATATTTTGAAGCTATTACCATCGGATATTGCCAACAGTAACTAGTCGAATGTTATAAGCGTGCAAAACACGTGCATTCCTTCATATTTTGACCCAATTATCGTCGGTAACATCTGATAATAACTCGTTCGCCTCACCATATGCCACTTGGCGCCAACTGTTGTCATCGGTGTTACTGACGAAAAATATATTTTGACGGTAATCGTGGCAAAAATTGCTCCGGTTCAACCTAAAAGCTGGTACCGTCAGTTTTATTTCTTATTTCCGACGGTATTACTGTCAGATTGACATTTGATGGTAATTGTCTGATGGTAATTTACATGTTTCTAGTAGTGTAAAGCTAGAACAACAACATACAAGCTATAATGCTAATGCTGAAATAAATACACAAGGATCAATGCACCCAAGGTCTACAACAACCCAAATCTCTTAAAAGTTTGTGTCATTTGAGGTCTAATATGGCCAAAACTCTTTAGGGTCAGTGAACCTAAGAGCCAAAGCATCCAAAGCTCAAAAACGAGCTAACAAGCGCCTAATTTTAGTAACATGTTCAATATATATAAGCCCAAGGATACCAAGTTAGTAGAATGGTCCAATTCCACAAGGACAATACCCAGCAAACAAAAGCGAGGTGAAGACTGACGACATATTTACAAACCATTCTAAGAAAAGGAAACAAAGTCATACATTACTCATAGCAAAGAGAAAATGTGTTTTTCCACCAGTGAATAAAGAATACTATAAAGATGATCTAATCAATGTTCGGAGGCTCCAGAACCACATGCAACGCACTAAGATGTGTCACTCTTACATCATTATTGGCAGGGCATTAAGGAACATTGATCACTCAAAGAGCGTTGTGTGGAAAGCAATAACTTGCTAGTAACTGCCAATAGTGATGGAAATATTTTTCAAAGTGAAATTGATCAAGTCAGTGTCAACGCTCAGCAAAACCAAAGTAATGTGAAATGAGGTCGGTAGGAACCGACTTAGAGCTAAGGAGCTCAAAATGAATTAATTTAAATCCAAAGTCTTTAGCTAGAGAAACCTCAGAGATCAACAGAGCGACATAAGTATCATAAATTAGATAAAAGAGCTCGATAGAGGCAGAGAATAGACCAAGGGTCTCCACTCAAACCCCGAGCTAATATGCTCAGCAAAATTAGTATGCCTCATGAAGTTTGGATAATTTACACATGCTTGACAATGACTACGAACATAATTGAGGGCTTCTAATCTCAAAGAATCTAAGATCATGAACCCCATCAAACTAATACCCATACAAAAGCTTAAAGACATCCATATAAGCGTGGCACTCCGCCTAAAGGAAAAGACCGACCTTGGGGGCTATGTATTGGACTAAGTATTTAGGCATGGAATATGACCCACATCATATAGAAACCTGACCCATATGAGTAAGCCCCAATATTTCTCTCTGTGACCTAGATTTGTATCAAACCATGAATGTGAACATGCTGACGAGGCTTCCTAAACTGCCCGAGCTTATCCCCTTATTTGAATTCGATTGAGAGCAGTTAGAATCCTAACAAACTTCCTTGAAGAGATGAAAGCCAGAGTCACCATCCTCATCTATAAATAAGGGGGACCTCTACACTCCCTAGATATGTTGTCTATTCCCACAGACACTTCACTATAATCACATTACTGATTAGAGCATCTTAGTGCCTACCAGGTCCATCCCCAATGTCGCCCAAACAAGAAGGAGATTGGATTGCACAAGGGACCACAGAGAGCACACATGACATGTCATATCTAATGTTTAGGTTAGAACATACACACACATACACAAATATAACACACACACACACACACATATATAACCTGCAATACTTTGCTTACTAAAACCATGTCAATTAGTCATAAGTGAGAATTGAGAAGAGGCTATTATTATTTATCAAGAAGATACTTTTCTTTATATATATATATATATATATATATATATATATATATATATCACTTGATTCATATAGTAAAAGGGAATGCTATATGTACAAAAGTATTTGGACAACATGGGACAACTCTCACAAAAGCATGGATTCCACCATATTCACATTGTCTCTTTTCACAGTGGGACCCATACTTTTATGAGAGAGTTATCTCCATGTTGTCCAAATGTTGTTATACATGTAACATTATTGTATAGTAAATTAGCACTTCTCTGCTTGCTTAACTAAACAATTGAGCAAATTGATCTACAATTTTGTGGTTGGTGACCACGATAGGACTCCTCACCACATGCTTCACATCAGTCCAAGTTATATACCCAAAATCTATTTTCTTATTCATTGATTTTGGACCTTCAATTCTCAATTTGTAGCTTAGCTTCTCATACTTCTTCTTGAACACCAACTTGTTGGGAGTCACACTAACATTAAACCCTTTAATTGGTGTAATACTAGCAACATAGATTGATAGTCCATCCCCAAGATTGGTCACTGTCCTTTGAAACTCTTGTATTGTCCTTGACTCGTTATTAGAAGAAGGGTCTTTGGATTCATAGTAAGCAATGAATGAAGGGTAGTTAAGATCCATCAAAGGGTCAGGACATTTGTAGGAAGAGGTCCTAGTGATGAGTGAGATCTCATGTTTTGTTAATTTCATTGCACAAAGAAGGTTCACATAGTCTTGCACTTCAACATTGTAGACAAGGCCAGGGTCAAGGGCCCTATTAGGGTTAACATGGCCAGATCCCATGGCAAAGGGAGTGGCTGGTTTGTTACCATGTCCAATGTCCTTGATGTGTTCCATTGTGTTGTCCAATATATCCGATGTTGTCATTATTGCTGACCTGCATGATCAATAGGTACGGGTACAAGTATTAAATATGATAAATACAATAATTGTACATAAAAAATAAGATATGGCAGGTATGGCAATAGATAATGAAAAAAAGTATTATAGTTATATAAGAAAAAAAATAGAATATTAACAAATAATCAATAATAATATTATTATAAGGAAGTAATTAATAAAAACAAAACTTGAATTTCTATCTTAAAATTTTCAAACAGTAAAACTTTAAAGAGAATGGATATCTAATGGCAAAAAGATTCTTTTCCTTCTTTTTTTTTTTAATTATGTGTCAAAAATATCAATTTAGAAATATATATCATCAATTTAAAAACGATTGTGCATCATATATAACTGACCTGATGGTCGCAGGGCTCCAGTTGGGATTTGCACCTTTAAGAAGGGCAGCCAACCCTGCAATATGAGGGCATGCCATGGATGTGCCACTAATCATATTGAACTTGCTATAGAGCTTATTATGGGGCCCAAATTCAATGATAGGCGTCTTTTGAGGCCATGCAGCTAAGATAAATGATCCAGGGGCAATGATGTCGGGTTTCAACACAGAAGGACAACTAAATGATGGCCCTCTAGAACTGTAGCTATCGACTCTAGGCGCCGGCCGTGTACCCAAAACAGTCATCTTAAAAGACATTTTTGCCCTTGGATCAGAGCTCCCCTTAATGTAACCCTTCACAATTTCACCACTCAAAGGGTTATTAACGACAATGGACGGGAACTTGGTCTGCAAGAAGAACACACTGTTGGTGCTGTTTGTTATGAAAACAGCACCGACAACTCTTGCAGTGTCAACATTGGAGATCTGAAGGGGAATATTTCCAATTTTGTCGTCGCACACCACAATCATATCCTTAACCTTGGAAAGTTCCTTAGTGTCATTGCATAACTCCATGAAAACAATTGGTGCTAACAACCTCGAGTTAGAAGGGAACGTGTCTCGAGGGTAGAGGGACAAGCCAGAGACTCGGACGCCATTTCCAAGGGTGAGTGTCCCGTGGAACTCGCGGTCTTGAGTACTAGCCGCCACGGTCATAACCCAAGGTGTCCCATTGTGAAGTGTCTGAACATTAGGTCCTTCATTCCCCGATGACGTGGCCACGAAGATTCCTCTCTCCATGGCGGCGAACGTGGCGATCGCGACCGGGTCCATGTACAACGGCCTCTCATCGAATCCAAACGATAGCGAGAGAACATCAACACCGTCTTCAATGGCACTATCAATTGCAGCGATTACGTCTGATACATACGCACCGTCTTCCCACAAGGCCTTGTACATCGCCACGTGTGCCTTTGGGGCAATTCCCCTGGCTGTCCCCGTTGCATAGCCAAGGTATGACGCGTTGTCAACCGAGTTCCCCGCCGCGGTCGACGATGTGTGGGTCCCATGTCCCTCAACGTCACGCGTGGAGTTCATCTTAAGGGTGATCTTAGGGTTCTTGGCCAGGAGGCCGTTGTTGAAGAACTTGGCACCAATGAGCTTGTTGTTGCACAGTGATGAGTTGAAATGCTTGGAGTTCTCGCATTGGCCTCTCCACCTGGAGGGCACAATGGACATTCCATCGTCGTTGTAGCTCTCGCTCTCCGGCCAAACCCCGGTGTCCACCACACCGATGATGACATCTTTTCCCAATTGAGAATCATGCCATGCCCCAAAATTAGGGTTTAGGCCAAGGAATTGTGGGGAGTGTGTTGTGTGGAGCCTTGCTTGGAAATCACGAGTTGAGGAGATGTAGCCAGGGGTGTTTTTGAGGGATTCATGCTCTTTAGGTGACAAATGTGCACTAAAACCACTCAGGACATTCTTGTAGGCGTAGATTAGCTTGTTAGAAGGAACATGGTTGGGGTTGCCGTTGGAAACCTGGGAAAGGGTTTGCTTGTACCAATGGTGGTGGCTAGAGAAGGGTTTAGGCATGGATGCTAAGTCCATGTAGATGATGTAATTATCATAATCATGAGCCAGTGTGGAAGGAATTAGGAGTGTGATAGAGAAGAAGAACAAATAAGGGAGGAGACAAATTTGCGTACTCATGGTTTTGAAGAGCTAGTGCTATTTTGGTTGTGTATGGTGTGAGTTACGGGGATTTATAGAGGAGATATTATTATAGGAGTATTCCTAGAACAATTCTTTTTTTACAAGTATTTTTCTCACGCCATCAATTTTACTAGTCCGCAAAGGAATCTTCTATATAGGGGACCCTATATGATTAATGATCTAGGTATCACCACGTTGTGGATGATGATGATGATTTTTTTTCCCTTTGTGTGAAAGGCTTCTTCATCAAGAAATCCAAATGTTGATCTTATTGCTTGATTGGTCCATGTCGATGCTAAATGGGAAAATGATGTTGATTCCGTTTCTATATGTAGAATTTAGTGAGGAATAGAATAGAAAAAGAGGACATGAATTTCATAACATTTACAATTTAGTGACTTACCTTATATGTTGATGATATAAATGAATAATAATCAAGAGTTTGAACTGTGAATCTCATCTGTGAGTTCACAGGTTTTGTGCATATTTATGCATTTAGGATTTTGTAGATGCAAATGACAAAAAAAATTGAGTCACGCACCTGTGTTTTTAAGTAGACCTTGATACGCGTTATACAATTTATTTATTTTTTTAAAAAAAACATTTATTAAAATTAACAAATGAACATAATGAACAGTATAGTTGAAATGCAACTAATGCCTCAAAAAGAAACTTGACTTGACTTAAATGCAATAAGAGCAACTTCCTGTTTAATTTCTCAAGTTGAATTATCAGCCATCTAAACGTAACTAGCGCCTTAATTAAAAAGAAACTTGTCAACACATTTCATTTAATGCAATAACTGTTCTCAATAACTAACTATACTAAAAGAAATTATCATGTTTTCAATTTTTGTTTTTGGTTTTTTAAATGAAATCAGAAAGAATATAGACATTGAATTCACAAATTTTTTGGATAAGAACTTCGTTCCTACTAGATACTATAAATTAACCTTTAACAGATGTAAAGTTATATTACTAGAAACTAGCTTTTATTTTTAGCACAATTGACATAATTTATTATTAAAAATTAATTTAACATCTTTAAATTAAAAATGCTTTCTTTAATTTCAAGGAAACTTCTTTAACCCATAAAAAGTGCCTAGAAACTAGTGAATGAATTAGTCATTATCGACCATGGATGGACACTTTATCATAAGCTTTCTTGGATAATTTCTCTATGTAACTGATTGGTCCTCTCTTATCTTCGTTTTGTCTTTTGGTTCCTCCTGGCATTTGTTGTCCTCCTCTTCTATCCTTATCCACTCAACAAGGATTTTTTTAATAATATTTTTATTTAACATATGTTATTGTCATAAAAATAAAATAGAAACAAACTTCTTATTAAAGTAAAATTAATTAAAACGTTTCCACACAAAAACTCTAAACTTCCATTTGTGTTTTCATTTATTAAACTTTACATTTAAGGAATTTATGTTCAGTTCACACTCATTCAAATTCGTAAAACTTAAATGCTATATTTATATTAGTTCTATCCTCTTTTTTTTTTTAATATAACAAAGAACAATAATTTTTTTATCTACTACTGAAAAATGTACAACTACATTTAATATTCAATTTTTCTCTTTTCTTGTCCATTCTCCGTCACGCATTTTTCTTCATTTTTTTTTTCTCTTATCCTTTACTCTCTCTTCATTCTATCTCATATGTTCAATTTGCAACCTCTGTTTTCATCTCTCTTTTTTTTCACATGTAATCCCTAAAGATAGCATTTTCCTTTTTCTTTGTTCCATCTCCAACCTCTAGCTAGTTAATTCTTCTTTTATGTTTCTTACTTCTTACTTTCTGCCATTTTCTTTGTTTCGTTTTTGTTTTCTTCTTCGCAAGACGTTATCTATCTCAAAGTTTTCATTTTTGTTTCCGTCTTGTTTTTTGTTCTTGCTTGTTCAAAAGTTTATATATCTGAGTACTAAAGTTTTCTTCTTTGTTTTTGTTTCTGTCTCCTTTTTTGTTTTTGCTTATTCAAAAGTTTGTGTCTATGAGTACCAAAATTTGTGTATACCTATTCAAAAGTTTATGTCTATGAGTACTGAAATTTATTTTTGGTTGCTATATAGTTTGTGCTTATGAGTATCAAAGTTTGTTTTTGGTTCTTGTAAATAGGGGTCTGTCAGGGCTTGCGGCCTGGCCTATTTAAAAAAAAAGTCAGACCCAAGCCATTTTGAAAGCCTATTTAAATAAAGAGGTCAGACTCAGACCATTACAAAAGCCTATTAAGCCTGTCAGGCCAACCTATTTATAAATATATTCATGAGTTTTATTGAAAAAAAAATTAAACTATTACCTTCACTGGGACTCAAACTAGAAACAATCAACATATCAAGGCAATGCCTTAACCACTAGGCTAGTATCATTTTTTTATGATATTTTATGCAAACATATTTATTAATATAATTTTATTGTTTTAATTTTTGTTTTTAGAAACCCTAAATTAAAGAACTCTATCTCTCTTTTATTTCTCATTCTCACATTAAAAGATGAAAATTTGTAATTCAATCATACATGCTTGCTCATGTGTAGGGTTGAATAAACAAACCAAGCATGATTGCTCGTCTAATAGATCAACAAAAATCTAAATTGCAACAACAATCTAAATAACTTCAATCTAAATTGCAACAACAATCTAATATTTAAACAAACCAATCTAGAGTATGAGGGAGATTAAAGCTCCAAGCTTTCACCCAAAATCCCAATCTCTAATAGATGGAGTTGACCTCTATGTTCTAGTTGGGTGTGTAATTCTCAAAAACCACCTTATTTCTAATCCACCAGATAGACCAGCAAGTCACATAAAACAGGGTGATCCATAGTTTCCTATCAAAATTGTGGAATGGAGCGCCAAGCCATGCATCATAGTATTAACTGGGCCCTTCGGCATGCACCATGACAAACTCCACCAAGTTAGACATGCTGACCAACAGCAATAGCAAGTCTGGCTTTCAAAGAATAAATGCTCCAGTGTTTCTTCACATGACAAACATAGTGGGCACACCAAATCATTGCCTGGAAAACAATTAAGATGTTGAAGTATTTTTTTTTTTTATGTATTGAGACATAGTTGGAGGATGACCACGTGAGAAGTTCCACCTTAGGTGGTGCGAGAACAGTCTCGAAATATGAACAGATGGGCATGCTCGAGTGTAGCATTCGAATAGTTACCGTAAAAAAAATTGACAGTAAAAGTCTTGAAATATGAGAGGACACACATTTTCTCATGCTTCTCACGGTCATCTAATTACCATCAGATTTATCCGACGGTAATGACTCTCTATATAAAGCTCTCTGTCCCTCCCTCCCTCACTTCCATTCTCTCCTCCGCTCCTCTCCACTACATACCCTCCTTCACTGCGTCCTTTTGACCCTCCTCCTCTGGTTCTGCCACCGCCACCACCGCCACTGGACTGCCACCGTCCACCACTGTGACCGCCGCCATCGGATAGCACCGTCGGCATCGCATCCACCATCCGAGGTAGCCGCCGCCGCCACCGTCAGGTTAGTTAGAGTTTTAATTTTTTTCAGGTTAGTTTAGTTTTATTTTACTTTTTTAGTTTTAGTTTTAATTTTATATCAGGTTAGTTTTAGTTTTATACCTTTGAGAATGTTAGGGATACCAAGCAATTGTAGAATTAGCTAGCAATTAAATAAAGATAGATTCAGTTAGAAGCATCATAGAAAGTTGTTATGACAGCTGGAGAGTTACCAAACACAAAACCATACCCTGTGTAATAGAACTCAACTGAGTATAATGAATTCAGTTTACAATTTCAGATCTGAGCTCTGTCTCAAGAACTCTAACAGAGAATCCATAGAATCCATTGTTTTATTAAGTTGTGTGCTGCTTGTTTCAAAAGTAACTCATTTTTTGTGGGCATATTGATAATGATACACTTCCATAATGATAAACTTTTGAAAAAAATTATTAAATTTTAATTTTTTAATAAATAATTACTTTATTTTGTTAAAATCTTTATTATTGATCTATTCTCTTTTTAAAATTATGTGGTTACTAATACCGTAAGTACTTATAATTAGCTTAGTTAATTATTTATATTTAAATATTAAAAAAATTATTAATATGATAATTATTAGAGTATATAAGTAAGTATTTCAGAACAAATAATGGATAAAACAAACAAAATAAAATAAACTAATAAATCATAATAAAACAGAACACACATGCTTAAACATTTTATCATATAGATTATTGAGAGTAAGGTGGGACAAAATTTGATCTTATTTTTTAGTTTAGGGTTTATGCATATTTTATTAGATTAATTTGGATATATTATTTGGATATTTTATGTTAATTTGTTTTATGTTAATATGTTAATTGGATATTTTTTATGTTTTATTTTTTTTAGTATGACTGATAAAGGAAAGAGGTAGATGCCTGACTACAATGCTGCATCTAGGCGGGGAAGTAGGGAGAGGGGCAGGGGGCGGGCGGTCGAGGTCGACGTTGAGAAGCATACTGGCGTATTCGAGCCCGGCCATCGGGGACGATTTTATGTCGACCCCGAGCTTTAGGGAGGTCATAGGAGGCGACCTCTCTTCGGGGTCAAGAGATGCTCCACTGTTGTGCTTTGTGCCTCGTTCGTCATCAGAAGCTACAAGGTTTGGGAGTTACACCACACAGGCTACTCCACCACCTCCTCCAGCTACACAGCCGCAACAGCTCGTAGGGATCCGCCACACAGCGAGGGCGAGTAAGGATTCGAATGGACGAGAATAATAGTGGGTAAGTATTGTTAATTATTTTTGTTTTATTTTATACTTACAATTTTTTAACATTATTAATATATATTGTTAATTATGTTTGTATATATAGGTGGATTCCCCACGAGGCTGTACGCCACCAGGTGACAGAGACTCTGAAGAAATGCTATAACAGAGTCGTCTGTAATTGGCAGGAGTACAACAAGGAGGAGAACGATCACCTCTTCAATGTTTGGAAGGTAATTTTTTTTAAAAATAATTATAAGTTTGGCTTTAAATAAATTATTTATCTAATTAACTACTAATGAGTTAATGTTTGTATTTTTAGTATCATTTTGAATATGATCCTTCCGAAAAAGCCAGTATGAAGAAGGCATTTAACTACCGGGTCAGCAGGCGTCTTCAACAGCCGCTGGGAGACATCCGTCCGAGTAAGGACAAAGACCAGAACTGGTTGACCTCTGAGCAGCTTGCTCAGCTAAATGCTTATTGGGCCTCAGACTAGTTTAAAGACACGGACTAAGAACTCTAAGTGTGCCCGCACGTAGGGTCGAGGGGGCTACATCCACATTGGAGGCTCTGCAAGCTTGCCCTCCACACACCTCAAGATGGTAATTGTGCGCCTTAATTTATTTTACAATTATTAGTTGTTGTATTTTAATTTTTATTTAAATATCAAGTATATAATTTAAACTAATATTTAAACAATTAAGTATGCAGCACCGACATATGGGTCGCGGGCCAACTGAGGCGGAGTTGTTTCGCGAGACCCACACCATGAAGGCGGGTTGACGCTCGCTCCTAAGAATTGTTAAATTTCCTTATTATTTTTACATTCATTAATTATAATTTTTTCCTTACTATTTTAATTTTCTAAAAAAATAATTGTTAAATTTTTAATTTTTGTAGGCTGCATTTGACGAGGCACTTCATGCTGCGCAGACTCAGCAGGTTGCGAGTGCACCCCTGCATATTGAGCCAACCCCCCATTGACGAGAACGTGGTTTGGCTGGAAGTGATCGTTTGTATGAACCATAACAGCGTATACGATCGGGGACGCAACTCTTGGTTACATCGAGGGGGCCTTGATCGGCGACATCATCTACCGGACCCTCACAAATGCAAAATAGCGAATAGCTCTATGAGCATGTGTTCAAGCTTAACCAAAAGTTGCACATGTAGGAAGTTAGGCACGAACAGGTGGTTCAAGAGCTGCATATTGTCAAGGCACATGCGCCGAAGGCAAAGATGGCAACGAAGATGCTGGCGAGAAAGGGCAAGGAGAAGCTGAAAGAGAAGCTTAGGGTGATATGGGCCTAATTTCGTGGATCTACACGAGGATCGAGTAGTAAGGCTGCCCCTGACATGCCTCCTGAGCTGCTGTTGTCCGAGTCATCTAACGATGCTAACATGAAGGATGTCGCCTTAGATGATGCCTCCGACGATGATTGATAGGTGGATTTTGTACCCTATTTTATTATTCTATAATTGAACATTGCATACTAAAAATGTGTGGTTTTAATGCTTAATTAATATGTTTTGCACATTATCCTCTTTTGTAAGAAATTGAGAAAAATGCAATTTTAAACATTATTTTATCTTAGAAATTAATGTGTAGATTTCTTTTGTTCTTTTTTAGTTTTCTATTTTAATTGTAGAAAATAAATTGTCAAGAGGATCAATAAAGATTTGAAGGATATTTGATAAGATATAAATTCTGAAGAAGAGATTTGAAGAGAAGATTTGAACCAATGAATACAAGATTGAATTCAAATTCAAAAATATTTGGTCAAAGATATTTTGAGGATTTTTAGTGTTGACTTTGCCACGGATTTTTTGCCTGTATGAAGATTGAATCTCGATTTGACCTCAACTACAAAGTTGTAGATCTATATCTTCTCTGTAATTGGAGATTTAAATCTCCTCAATCCGATATCTGTAGCCAAAGTTATCACAATCCGAGACCCCTAGGCCGCTTAGCGATCCCTTGCTTCAAAGTGAAGAAACTTAGCCACGAAGAAACCTGTGTGGCCACTTTGCAGCCGCCCTGCAAGCCACACTGACACCGCTCAGCAGATCTAACAGGATTATGTCAGAGCAGAGCCACCCTGCAGAAGAAACCTAGCAGTGAAGAAAGTTGCACAGCTCAGCGCTGCCCTGAGGCCGCTGAGTGGCCCCTGAAAGTTTTCCCTATAAATAGGACCCTGCAGTTCATCATAAGATACATTCTTACACATTAATTTTTTCTGATAGTTTAGAATCTGAAATTAGTGTTTTGTAGCAACAAAAAGGAGGCTAGTGAAGGAGCCAAGAGTGATCAAGGAAGCACGGCGGTCGTTGTCATGACAGCGTGAAAACGTGCCATGGTAAGCATCCATCACCTTGCCTCTGAGATTCTCTCTTGTAAGATGGATTTCTAATCCTCTTGTTGTTGAGATTTTGATGAGTATTGTAGCATGATTGTATTCGTATGCTTTCGCATGAATGAATCTATCACTTTCTCTAATTTGCATGAATCGATTTTGCGCTTAATGCTTCTTTTAGATTAGCTACCTAACCTATGATTTCAAACTGCATTGTTGTGCGTGAGAACGGCATCATAAAGTTGGAACTAAATCAATTCATCTGATAAGCCTAATTGCTAGATATAGAGTTAGGATTATTAGTCGTTTTAACATCTGGAATCACGTTGGTTTACTTTGTTAAGCTGTGAAAGAAATTGACATCATAATGAAGGAAACCTAATGATCTTTTGATGCTTGAAAGAGATGAACAAGATAAGAAATGGTAGCGAGGAATCAAAGAAATGGTAATTCATGTGCAATGAGCAAATGGATATATGAAACTGTAATATGATTCAAATCCCAACAAGCTTCATGATCTATCTCTGATTTGTTGCCTATTTATCTTTGATGTTGTTTATTTATTTATCTAAGTATAAACCAGCCAATCCTTCACTTTATTGTTTAATTACCAAGCTCAAGAACGGTATTTATGCAACTCCCTGTGGATATGACTATACCCAACTATGCTGCAATTGGATTCCTTGAG